>JBBPDC010000017.1:11052223-11063945 GCA_037974485.1 Hemigrammopetersius urotaenia
TCTTTAAGTCCATCTCATGAAAAATCGGAGCAGAAACAAAGGTGTTGCGTTTATATTTTTGTTGAGTGTAGTTATTCATTACCATTTCATGTTGTTGATTTGTGAGCAGGCATTGAAACACCACTGCTGTGAACAGTTCTGACCCTACGTTTCTTTACAACGAAGATTTTCACATCAAACCACTATACAATGCGTTTAGTACAATAATTTAACCCAAAACTGGTAGAAACTCAATATTTCTCTGGTATGAGCAGGAGAATGTTGAAAATTGAAATATGAAACTGGACTCCTACTAAAGAAATAAATATTTACACACACGGAGGACGAAAAAAACTTTTTTGAGGTGCAGTCTGGAAGACATTTAAATGGCTTACTGTCTCCATCTAGTGGTGGAAACGAGGAAGTACATTACAACCACATAAAAAAAACGCACATATTCACCACAGTAAATTATTTTTAAAAACGGTTTATTGACATACTACTCAGAAACGTCAGACATAAAAAATATCACTCAGAAAACATTTCACTTACTACAACAAAAAGCTAAACCATGACACCCAAAACAAAAAAGAACTCCTAAATCAAAGTACCTAGATATTGTATGAGTCTCCCACACAAGTCGGTTCTGTCTGCCTTTGCGTGGAGCCTGTGTGGAATGCCCTTCCCTCCTTTCTACAGCATACACTCCACTTCATTTCATGTCCAGCTAAAACAGTCTATAAACAAAGTGTGTACACACAAGGGGCCCTTTTAAAAAGCTCTAATGCTGAACACTAATTCAGAACTATGATAGTTTAGTTTTGGAATGAATACTGGTGGTACATATATTTTCTAACAAATGCAGTAAAACCAGCTAGAAACCACGTATTTCTGAATCACTTAGCTCAACACTGGTGGTTCAGCAATAAATCTCTTTAAATTGCTCATACCAGAGACACCATAGCGATACAGGCATCCCTGATCAAGAAAAGCATCTTGCAGCTTTGAAAGTGTATATAACTCATCTTGTGATCCGGTCCTATGCAACTCAGACTAAAGTGCACTTAAAAACAAAAACAAAAAAACCCCCACAATGATTTGAGTGAACTGAAAGCAGAAACTGATTTTCCATTAGTGAGGTAATCCATCTGTTAAACAGACAATCTCAAACAATAGCCAAATACCTACAGTATAGTAATGTTCAGCTAATCCAGCAGAGGTGCAATATCCACATGAGGAAATAAATAAACATGTTGGGCTAAAGATGCGAGCTGTATTTTCTGTGGGGCCAGCAGACCAAAGTCTAGTCCAGTTTTATTGAAATAAAAAATAATAATTAAAAAATGATCACATTCTTGTCCTTTTGCCCCGAGGCTGGAGCCTCAGTCTCAGTTGTGAACAGCCAAGTTTGGTTTTATGTTGGCTCACACATCTAAGATACCTGGCAACACTTCTCTTGAATATGGCATAGTCCTTAAAAAGATGAAAAAGGACATCTCAGCTAGGCACAAAGTTATAAATAGTATTCGAACACACTGTGGACTCGTTTTAATAGGTTTCAGAGGGCTCTGCAATTTAAGGCATCTCATCAAAAGGCACATAGATTAAAGGAATAACAAAAGTTCCTTGTAATTCCTAACAACCTTGCAGATTGCATGGAGAACTCATTTATGGAAAAACAGATAAATTAACCGTTTAAAAGGGTGTCACATTTTCAGATGTTTTACCAACACTTAAAAAAAAATTAGTTCACTAAACTATTTTTTTTTACAAATTATAAGTGTGAGGAACCATTTAAAGGGTTTTTTTACACACAAATAACCGACCACTGAAAAGTTCTTCATGGATCCCAAATGTTTTTCTCCTCCCAAATGGGATCCCGCAAAAATAGCTTTTGTGGCACCTTTATTTTTCAAGTGTGTGAAGAATAATACGGAACAAAGAAATAAAATACATGTTATTTCTCGAGTCTGACAAAGAAATTCCTAAGATCTAAAACTGTGATGTGAAGTTACATGACGTAACGATATGAAACACCCTGCTGGAGGTGTGCTAAAGAGTTGGTCACCGTGTCTAAGCGCTTGGCGCTTGTGCAGAAGTGTCTGAGTGCTAGTGGGAAAACACTGAATCTCAAAAACCCCATCTTTGCTGAATTCCTCCAATCTGAATGAAATGACACTGGACCATTTACCTCTTTAAAAAAATTAAAACACAACCTGCTTTTTACTGAAATGCATCAGTCCGAGAACTTTTCTCTCAACAGAGACACACGCAAAACTGTACTCGAGCTTAGTCTTCGTCACGTAGAGTCTCATGGTATCCGTACAGTGACTCAGGTGTCAATTAGGTGGTAAAAGCTTTTGTGAAGTATGAACTTTCTGTGGAACTGTGTGTAAAATGTTGGTACTTCAGTCATACTGACCGCACAAAGTATGAGGAATCGCTGAAACTATAGTATGAAGGGGGCCTGGATCACGTCGCAGTGAAAGTCAGTACGTTTATTCTGAGAGAATGGTTTGTGTGTGTTGTGCGGTTTGTTCCAGTATGGCTGACTTAGTTTAATCTCATTTATTGCGGATGGTCAGTTGGAAGACAAGGCTGGTGGTCAGGTGTGTGTGAGTGAGAAGTGGTGTCCACGTTATACTGTGTCCTCATCCATTTTGGCTATGTCTGCCTGCGTGAGTGGCGTACACACGTCGTTCTCTGCCTCCTTCTCTTTCTCCATGATGGCATTGTCAACGTTGGTCTCGTCATCCTTGGCTTCCATGCCTGCTTTCCTCTCCTCCTCCTTCTTCTCTCGGTCCAGCAGACGATAGTTGATCCCCATGCCCACGAACAGGAAGACACTGGCTATGATCAGGATGATGCCACAGCCCTGGTAGGTGTATTTGTAGTCACCATACTCGTCATTCAGCCGGCCTGCAGAAAAACAAGGACAAAATATTCAACCTCATTACATGCAAATGACCAGAAAACCTGGGATGTTAACCATTTAGACTATATTATTAGATTTTTAACTTCAGATATCCCAGTAATTTTATTTTAATGAGAAATTAGGTGATAAAGTTCTGTGTCTTCTGATTTAGACATTTCTCTTTGTGTGCTGGGTGTAATGTAATAACACTAGCTGGCCTAGAAAACACAACATGGACTATATACACTGATGTAAATTTAGTTGAAAATGCTTATTAAGACTGTTACAGTTAATGTCCAATAACATGGCAAGTTAATGCTGCAAAAATCTTGTAAACGTCTTTCACCCTTCAAACCATCTGTGGCTGTGCAGACAGAAGCTCAGGTTTCTTGGCAACATGCAAGATTTCCATACCCCTTAGGAAATAACATGAATGTCATGTACAGGTTCATCTGAACACAGTCACGTGATAGTGTTATTAAATTAGTGAAAATATATTTTTTTTACATGAATACATGAAACATTGATTTTAGGAACCATACCCATTCCTAATCAGAACTGCCGACAGCCATTTAGGCTCACAGTACAGCAAAAGTCTGTGGTGTGATTAATACAGTCCAATCCAGTAGACAGAACTGGTTCAAACTAGTACAGATATACTTACCCAGCATTGGGGGTCCGAACAGAACAGGTAAACACTCGACAATAGTGACGAGGCCCACAGCGCTGGAAAACCTCTGTGCTCCCACCAGGTCCATGAGGGTCTCGAAGAGCACGGAGCTCAGCCAGCCAAATGCCACACCAAAAAACACTGCATACACAACGAACCCTATATAGTCCACCGAGAGTGGGGCCAGCAGGTGACATACGCCATTATAGAGGACAGAGGCAGCAAAGAAATACTGCACCCGTGGGCGGACCCAGCGCGTGTTGGCCACCAGGCCCATCGAGGGTCGTGCCACCATGTCCGTGAAGGCGAGGACAGACAGGAGAAAGGCAGCTTTGTCTTTGGAAATGCCCATACTCTTGGCATAGTTGCTGAGGAAGACGAGAGGGGCGAACAGGCCAAAGAACATGACAACATTGCCCATGAGGTAGAGCAGGAAGCCACGATGCTTGAAGAGAGTCAGGTCAATGAAGCTGTTGATTATCTGCATTGCTGTTTTCTTCTCATGGCCTTTGGCTCCTCCATCGTCCTTCGGTGGCTGTGGCTTGGGCCCGATGGGCCGCATTAGGGAGCCGGCCACGCAGCAGTTCAGCAGAGCACCACCAAGGATCAGGAAGCTCCCCCTCCAGCCAAACTGGTCGTACAGCCAGCTGTTCAATGGTGCCAGCGTGGACAGGAACACGGGGCTGCCCGCCATTGCGATGCCATTAGCAATTGGACGCCGTTTGTAGAAGTATTTACCAATCATGGTCAGTGCCGGATTTAAATTGAACGCCAAACCTAGACCTGCAGGGAGAGGAGGAAGTGAAAAATGGTACTAATGAAAAAAACAATGCTACATTAACAATGTTTGAAACAATAACATTTGTGTTGGGTCTAACACTGTTTCTACTAAGAGCATTTTATAAATTTTCCACATTCTTCCAAATATCTCCCATTCGAATACAACAGGCGTGGCACTATGTTTTGTCAGCCTGTGTCTGTTGTATGAGCATTTTTCTGTGTCCGATAAGCTGTGTCCGAATATCTAAGGTGTCACAAGATATTCATTTTTGATTAGGTCCACAATTTACGTAATGGGTCAAAATCTGCATAATAACTGTGTGTCTAGACTATGACCAGGTCAGCTCACCTCCTATTACTCCCACAGTGAAGTACAACCCTTCCACAGTGTCGCAGAAGGAAGCAGAGACCAATCCCGTGCCAGCCAGGCAGCCTCCAATGATCATAATTGGTCGACTGCCAAACTTGTTCACCAGGATACTGCTGATCGGTCCTGTACAGAAAGAATGAGCTAGTCAAATAGTGAACATCCAATCTGACATTCTACCCTATACACTCATGTCCAACATGACCTCTTGAATTTTTTCCAGTCCCAGTGCTTTTCCCTTTGTTTTCCACCCCTCCCAAATTGTGAAATTGTATTGCTCTGTTAATGTCTTCTAGGCTTGAGGTGGATATGCTTACTTGTTATTCTACGTAAAGGCACTAGATAGTCTGGATTTAAAAAATGGTTTAAAACAGATGTGGATGGTTTGAGCATCAGGCCCAGCCACTGACACTGGTAGACTTCAGCCGCACTCTGGACTGTATAACTACAAACATCTGGCAAAATGCAAGACAACAGATTTTCCCAGTTTTGAAGCCATGCCCAGCTGTATCATTAGCTGCAGTTTGTGACCAGAAAAGGATGAACTAACAAGGCCTAGCATTTAAGGATTTTCACCACTAGATGGCAGTGAACTATCAGTGTGTTCACAAGATGATGCTCAGTCACTTGGTTTAGAGAGAGTACAAAAGAATGCGCAAGTCATTGTGCCTAATATGGTCTTCCTTCCGGTGCATTTTCCATTCACCCCAAACCTCAGTCACTGCAAGCATATGCCCCCAAGAAACAAACAAAAAATATGTAAGTCTGCGAGAAACAAGTGTGTGCATGTTTGTTTTCTGCCTCATATCTTAAACTAAAGCTAAAGCAAGCAACTACTGTAAACGGTTCCAGGCCAAAAGCAAAGTAACTGTTTTCCTATCTGCAGCCTTCACGAACTAATGGTCTGCTTACTAATGCAAGCTCTTATGAACAGGAAACAACCAATCACTGATTGGTGAACTACCGGGTTTTCCTAACCTGACATTAAATGCACCAACATATTCTGACAAGCCTTCTGTGCTGCTACTGGACCAAACAAACTTTCCATTCTAAACCAGGACAATGGTACCAGTGAAACTTGCGCGCACACACACCCCACCACTAAACTTCTGGTGGTGTCATCACACACACACACAAGCTTCTGGTGGTGTCATCAGCCTGTGGTGTTTCACTGTAGAGCACAGCCTTATAAAGCATTGCTCCCAGCATAACATGAAGGGTTTCCAAACGGAATCGCTCAGCAGACACATAGCTCAGGGGCTATTCACACACACCAGCCTCTGCAACAAGCTTGAGCATTCAGCCTCGTTACAGACATCATGTTCTGATCAAGCTCCTATAATAAATGGTCACTTTAACCACCTGTTCGCTAAATCAAAGTAAAGTACACTGAATGCTGTATCCAGAGTGATAAGTAAATAAGATTCGATCTAGCAGCCTTTTCATTGGAATTCAACCCTGAAAGCAGTTGAAGTGTGCTAGACCTTTCATGCTCACAAAGCAAATGGTCACAATGCTCAGCCCGCCGTGTCTCATGAGATTTACATTTAAGGCATTTAGCAGATGCTTTTATCCAAAGCAACTTCCATTCCCCAAGATCCCAGGCAACAGCTTACTGTGTGAGAATGAATACAACACCCATCACGTAACCACAAGCAGTGTAACATGAATTACATTTTAATGAAAGCATAAGCAAAGGCAAGCCACCGCACTCACTAGGCAAAAATTAGACTTGAATTAGCCCTACTGCGACTCCCTCGGTTTAAACAGAAAAGCACTGCTGGACAGCATGAAGTAGGCTAAGTGTTCAACTGACTGACTGTGAGGCAATCACTCCATGCCCTCTCTGGGGCATGCTCTCACTTTTCAAATGTCCAATTCAATTGGATTTTGGCATCTCATTTTTATTTGATTAAAAGCTCACAAAGAAGTTATTTAGGTATTCTGAAGAGAAAAACGGCCTCCAGTATCACTTCACTAACTGACCATCACTACTTCGGGTTCTTGCAAATCCCATGAAGTACACGACCTCACCGAAAACCCAGAGAAGTCAGTCCAAACATTTTTCTTCCTCTAGGGTTGGACACATTTCACAATCCCACCCTGAAATCCTACTGAATCACTTCCAGACTGTATTGGATTGGTCAATACACAACATAAACATCATTGTGGTTTTCTCTCACATTTCCCTTATTGAACACCCTCATCTACTGACAGGTCAGAAATCCTCCCTTATTTATGAAAGCAGCCCAAAAAGTAGACCAACACAGCTTTTCCCGAAATCCCTCTAAACAGGGTGTAAAGTGTTAGCTTAACATAAATATAATATAATTGGTTCTTGTGATACAACAAAGAACTAAAACGATCAAAGCATTTAAAAAATAATCTTCTAAAAGCAGTCCCACATATTCAGAGGGTTGCTAGTGGTTACAGACCAAGCATGAATACAATTAAATTTTGGGCTCAAAAATGTTAAATTAATATTTTAAGAGGCAGATTGCTGAGGAACAGCTTTCGTTTACAAGAGCAAGGCAGGCTATACAGACATCATGGAAAGATGTAGGCTGGCTAACCAGTGATGGCTTGTTTATACGACAAAAGACAGCAGGAAAGACCAACAAAGACAGAAAAAGAGAGAGGCAAAAGTCAAAGTAAACCTAAATTGATTCATTCCTAAGTGAGTGAGCACAACAGCGATTCAATGACAGGACATTTATAAAAATCAGTGCCTGGACAGTAACTGAACACACTCATTCAAATAAAGGGCCATTATACTCCAACACTCCACCCCCTCTCTGAAGGCACAACCATGGCTGTGGCTTTAGGATAAACTTGTTCACTGACGCGAGGGCCTTTTGAGTGGAATACAGGCTACGTGCAGGAACTCGTGTACACGAGACTGTGTGTGTGTAGCCTTCCCAGTATGAGTAATGCCGAGTGGGCAGTTCACCAGAATGAAGGTACTTTTAACTCATACACATTCTTCAACACACCACTTGTAAGCATCAGGTTCTAAAACTTCCTACACTACAGTTTCATTTAAAAAACCAATGAGACTTTCCTATGTAATCATGCGTCTTTCAGAAATGGAAGAAAGAAGGCAGTTTGTAGTCTTGTCCTGTAGTGGGGTGAAGTGTGTTTAAAAAACATTTTGATCAGAAATGCTTGGCTAATGACAAGATGAGAACGTCTGGGTTACCGAAACAATCTCTGTCACATCACCCTGCATGAGCGAGAAGGCTTGAAATCCATGATTACCATGGCGACCACCTCTAAATCACTCCATGACTACTGCCATATCCAGAGGCCTGTAGAACTTTGAGTTAAAAGCACAGAGCCTCCAGAGCTAGCGGCTGGAGGCAGCTGTATTTTTCTGGAGAATTGCCAAATGTCCACCTCTGCTGTTGATATTTGAATTAAAAGAAGAGCTACTCATTTTAGTTCTCATAAATACCTGTATTAGACACACTGCTTTAGTGTGGGGCTACAGAAATGAAGCCGGACAGTAATATCAAAACCAGGGTGTTGCTACATACTTACTGGTGACATGGGTGAACACACTCTGAACAAGTTGCATCATGTTCAAAAAAAGTACACTATTGGTTAAATGACCCTGTGATTCATAAGTAAGGACAGTATTTACCAGAAACTAGTAAGGGTTTAAGTAAAGTGGCCCCTTAAAGTCATGTTTGAACACCATAGCACACAACAGTGTTAATGTGAAATTCTCTCTCTGCATTTAACCCATTCACCAAGTGAAGCGATAAGCAGGGTGAAGGAGTTTGTGGGGACAGTACCTTGCTCAAGGGAACCTCAGTGATGACGACACCAATAGTGTTGGGATTCAAACCCACAACCTTCTGATTGCAGGTGCAACACCCTAACCACTAGGACACTCAGCTGCCCCAGAGTAATTGTGTTCAGTTGACTGAAGACTATTAACAAGGTAAGCTATAAGAGCCCAACTCGGTTCAGAGTGCATCAAAGAGGAAACCCACACTACCAACATCTCACAAATACATGTATTTGCAGTTACAAATTTCATACATATGAAGTAACATGAAATGTTTGCCATGTTAAAAATCACATGAATGACATTTGATTTAGACAAGTCATTAGATTATGTGATCACGGACATAATGCACAAGGAGGGACATGGTCATTCTGCATTTAGTACTTTACAAAGTAATTGACAACACACATTTTGGAGTTGGACATCAGTTGCATGGGATTTAAAGACCATGGGAGTTAATTTACTGACCATTAGCTCATAATTAGAAACTCAGTCTCGTACCATGTGCACTTTCTAATGAAACCTTGTTACTCCTCCAGGGGCTCAAATGAATGCTTTATTTACACTTTAATTTCAGGCTCACGTGGTTTGCATGAACAAACAACTTGTTACCGAGTTGGGATATGGTGTGCTGCCTCTTAAATTAAACATTAACAATGAAAAAACATTTGCCTCCAGGCAAGATGATGCATCCAGCATGGACATGTCAACTCCTCAGCTGGGTATTTCCCAAAACAGGATTTCTCAGTTAAAACTTCATTTTTGAATACTCCATCAAACTTAAAAATAAGTGAATTTGGGGATGAAGGCTTTTTTCCTTTTTCATTAGAAGAATCACTAATTTTTGGAAGAAACAATTTATTATATGCTTAATGTAGAAAAGTAATACTGTGTAGGGAAAAAAGTGATACATTTTAAGCAAGCTAATCTGGCAATGCTGAACGGCAGAGAGTGGTGCAGAAGAGCAGAGGAACATTTTTGGGATTTCTCTGGTCAACTCTGGTCAGTGATTTAAGGATTTTAAGCCTCTCCAAATTGCTTTATACCAGAGAACACACTAAACTCTCGTCCATCAGGTTTATTACGCAATGCGGCCTGAATGGTCTCATTTATTCTCTGATTAATAAGAGCAACTGAACAAGCTAGCCTTGTTAAGGCTTTACCGTTTTAATATTTACATTTTTATATTAATTAAAAAAGGTCTACTATTGGGTGGTGCTCGTTTTGGCATATCAAACAATCTGAGAAATAATGCTCTGTGACATAGCCCCAGGTCTTCAGCTCTTCGAACAACCAGAACTAAACCTACTTTCAACATTGGATTTTCACATCCAGGAAATGAAATCCAGGAAAATCTCTTGCTCACACCCACACACAAAAGATGTGTTTCCAGTAGCACATCAGAAGAGGACAGCAGGTCAGGGATTTAAACACAAGCACAGCTGTGTTTGGTTGTTTTATTTCACTGTAGTGGAACACCAGCGGACAGAGAGAAAGAACGCAGCACGAGAAGGAGAATGTGCGGTAGGATAATGAAAAATAAAGGAAGCAAGACAAAGACTGACCTCCTGCATACATGACCGCCAGCATGATGGATGAGATCCAGGACACCTGACTGCTGGTGGCGCCGAAAATTTGCTCGATCTCTTTGAAGAAGACGGTGATGGATTTGGGGAACGCATAGGAGAAGCCGATGCTGATGAAGGCGCCGACGACCACTGCCCAGCCCCAGCCACCCTCCGGGGGTATGTACCCCACAGGACCGCCTGTCGCGGGAGGCATCGCTACACACGCTCACACACACTGGTCAAGAACTGGAAGAACAGGCTCAGACGATGTCACACACTCTTGGTCAGTCTGCAAGAGAGAAAATAACCAAGACACATTTTAAGTAGGCTTATTTAAAAAACTGGCCAAACTCACTCAAGATGATATATCTTCCAGGACAGCAAAGACATATCAGAACATGTCCTGCTGCTTAACATGGTCAGTAAATGCTTTTATATCAGGAGATGTATACCTGTGAACATATACAAAGGTCTAGAGTATTCTAGAGTCTAGAGTATGTAAGCAGTGCTGGTCAGTGTGAGCAGGGACCACTGATCAGTGCATTGACCATTCTGTCAAACGTGAACACCACAGCACACAGAGTTCACCCTCTGCATTTTAACCCATTCAGCAAGTGAAGTAGTGGGCAGCCAGGAACACAATGCCCAGGGAGCAGTGTGTGGAGATGGTATCTCGCTCAAGGGAACCTCAGAAGTGCCACTAGCAGTCTTGGGATTCAAATCCACAACATTCTGATCTGATACTGCTGGTCAGGCTAAAAAAAAAAAAAAAAATAGATTATAGTTTTTGAATAGCTATACAAATACCAGCAAAGTAGATATTAATGTTAAGATTTTCTGTATTTCAGCCACTGACCACCATGAGTGAGGGAGAATGGGACAAGCACATGGTTATGGTTTTATAACTCCGTCATTTTAATCAGGTAGCAGATTCTCCACAAGGGGGAGATTTTGGCACATAAGTGACTTGTGTGCGCATCAGTGAAAAGAAATTAACCTCCCATTGGGTTTACCTCCTAAAGCAAGCCACTATTGACTATAATCCCCATTAGTGAGCAGCAAACGCATGAGAAGCTGTTTGAGAGAAGCTCTCAATTCCTCACATCCAAAACACATCCAAGTGGCTTTAGATCACCTATGACTGACCTTGTATAGCAGTGCATTGCAACCTCGGCCCTTGAGAATGCCCTGCACATTTTAGAGTGTTCTCTGCTCCAACACATCCACTTCAACTCAGGGAAGACTTGTTCAGTAACTGATGTGTTGGGAGTGTGAAAACTCTTTACTTCAAAATTTGATGAACATTTTTTCTACAGCAAGACTGTGACTTGAAAGACTGAGGTAATGTCTGAAATTGTGACTCCCACAGTATAAAGCACCATTTTCCTAGGTAAAAATGGCCTTTTTAATCATTTTACTGCATTTATAACACTACAGAAATAAATAGTATATTTCTCAGTAATAGTCTAGGGCAGTGGTCCCCAACCTTTATTTATATACGCATTCATACCCCATTATTATATTTATTAAATATCCCCATTTTTATGCGTATCATTTATTTGTATCGTTAAAATATAAACATAAATCCAATGTGTACTCGCAGCTTTATTAACAGCATTTTCATAACAACGAGCCAACAACATAACACGGG
>JBBPDC010000017.1:11064045-11077026 GCA_037974485.1 Hemigrammopetersius urotaenia
ACACACACACACACACACACACACACACACACACACACACACACACACACACACACACACACACACACACTGTTTTCTGGGACTCTAAAAGGCTGTAAAAGACTGTAAAACCAATCATTTTCTTTGGTTAAATGATTTTTTGAGGCTTGGGGGCTGGTCTGTTCTAAGTAACAGTCATATACTGATGTGAATGAGCTTAATTACATAGTTGCATTGAATGAGAGTGTAAACACATTGCTTGGGGTCACACAGAATTCTGTCGTGCAAATTATAAGGTCACCAAGACAGAGTTATCGCAATATCTGCCCCTTTTTTTTCATTTACTGTGGAGGAGAACAAAACAACATTCCACACTGTGACTAGAAAGTGCTTATTAAAACCAAATCTCGCTCTTTCTTGCGTCCTCACTCACTCTCTCTGTATTATATAAACAAGTGAGAAAGAGACATGGCAGTTGCATTACAGAGAGATAGCTCAGACACAATCACTATTAGCCTAGTTCCTATTTTTTTCATAGACAGTAATAATAAATGTAAGTGTCATTCTTGTGACATGAGGAATTTTTCTGTAAGAAACTCAATAAAACGTGAACGCCCTGCAGTGGAAAATAGCTTTGGTTTAATATTTGATTTGATTACATTAATGTAATCAAGTTGAGATTTACAGTAAATATTTTAACTGTTTAAAGTGTCTGTAAACCAAATGTTATTGCACTTTTGTTTATATAGCAGTAGTTTAAAGATTACAATGCAATTAATCATGATCAAAACATTATTTCCATTATTCTTTTGCATTATTTCTCTTTTTCTTTCTTTCTCTCTCTCTCTCTCTCTCTCTCTCACACACACACACACACACACACACACACACACACACACATTCCTGTGCAAAGAAAGTTTAAGACTGTTTAATAGATATAAAGGGAAACTTTTCCACATAAATCTGCTTGATCCTTATGGTTACGAGCAGTTATGGTCTGAAAGAGGCTGCGCCGGCACCCACCTCCACCTTGTTCGGTGCACAGCTGCTGATCATGTGACCATCTGGATTTGATTTGAGGGTTCAAAGAGGGGGAGAGTGGAAAAGAGGAAGAGAGTAGGATCAAGACTCTGGCTGGTTGTTGCTGAACCTGGCAAAGAAAATCCACAAAGCTTCATGTGACCTTCATAAAGTGTATGTGTGCTTTTGTTGTTATTGGTGTCCTTTAAATTCTGATGCATTAGTGTTTTTCCAAAATTTTCTTTTCCCCAAATTTGACTAATCTGGTAGAGAGGTGGATCCACATGCTGGTCAGTTCTAACAATATTTCGCAAGGCCATGTGCTGCAGATCAGGCCAGATCACAGCAGGCAGATGGGAAAGGCAGTTCTTCTACAGCTTATATCTCACACCATAAAAAGTTGGGTTCCTGTCAGCTGATCCAAGACAAGTTTCAATGGGAAAATGAAAATGTTTTCAGGCTGAATCTAGAGGAAAGATAGTGACAGATTAGTATATCTTTTGACCCGCGGCCACAGTATAAATCTCAGCAAGTTACATCACACTACAGAAGATTTGTTGTAAATGAGATATAAATACTTACACTGTGCAAAAGAAATCTGCCAGCCACCTTTACTCAGTATATATAGAGCAATGGGCATTTTAGTTTTTATGAAATTTGCAAGACCCGAAAAGTGTGTTCACTTTTGTCTGTGCTTATCTAAAGTGGTTCTTACTTCAGAAGCTCACCAGACAAAAACATATTTTTAATATATTTTCTCTGAATTTTGAAAGTTGTGTATGTGTGCATGTGTGTTTCATTCATTTTCAAAACAAATGTCCTGACTTTGGAGGAAAACCAAAGGAAAACAGGGCTATCCTACAGTATCAGGCTAACAAGCTAAAATTCTTTGTAAAGTGACATAAGCACAAATATCTTTCTCACCCACTTGCTAGGGAGAACGAAGGCTACCAAGTGCTTCCACCAAGCTGTGTGAAGAACCAGCACATCAATTCAAACTGCAGTGTCATTGACTAGCTTGCTGTATTTGGGGAAAACTTTTTTTAACATTATTTTTAGCAGTGCTTTTGGGTTCTGGTGTGGGTTTCAGTGTGTGTATGTATGTTCTGCTCTCAGCATTAACACTGGCTAATTATAGCATAACACCCTTACAGGACATGTTTGTCATGACTGCACTGCTTTTGAATATAAACAAGTGTAGGCGTTTGTATAGCATTAATTGCTTTTTTGTCCAGATGAAATGATTTGCTATCTTTTTATGAACTTAAACTGTACCTTTACCTTCTTTAGAAGCAATGTGTGTTTACCTCTATAGAGTATAGAGGAAAATATACTACCCACAAGCCTCATGATGATTACTTAAAGTCTAAATGTTTAAAGGGTGGACTTTTAATCACAAACAAGCTGACATTCTCATAGCCCTCTTTAATTTGCTTGGTGAAAAATGAGGTCTGGATAGTTGGAATATGTGCATTGGAATGTCTGCTTCACTTGAGCCATAGCTTTGGGTCTCTGGTCTTGGGGCCCTTCTGTCTTGCACATTTTAGTGTTTTCCTCCTCTAACATACCCACCTAAACCCAGGCAATCATTATTAGCTTATTAGTTAGATCAGGTATGCTAAGAGAGGGGAAAACACTAAAAGCACAGAGCCTGAGGCCCAACATGATGAAACCACTAGCCAAACCAACTGAGAAAAGTGGAAGTGAGAGCACAAGCACTCACTTTGCTGTTTGTTGGCTCCATCTGGTGTTACTAAGAGGGAAGTACACTATTTATTTCTCAATTAAATCGAATGAAAGGAATAGATTTGAAGGCCACATATTTGTTTTTTAACTCCATGTAGATTAATATCCATATGACAATTTACCTACCTCTCTTTTATACCTTAGAAAACAACAGCCTGTTTTACTACCCTACATTTAGGCCAGGGGTGTCAAACTCTGGTCCTGATGGTTCTCCTCCTCAAATACATTCACTAAACCTGACAATTAACTGGTGATGTGAACCAGGTGTTTCTGTGCAGGGAAATCACCAAAACGTGCTGGTCCACGGGCCTCCAGGACTGGAGTTGGACACGCCTACTTTAGGCTAAATATAAGTTCAATTTTAGCTGATTTGTCTATTCCTATTTTTGTTTCTGTGTGGTGACTCTAAACAAATGCTGTATCTTTCTAATATACATAATTTAGTTTTCTGATGAAACTTTACTACATTTTCTCAGTAGGTTAAGTACAATTTTGGCCAATGATCTGTAAAGCTTCTCCAACATTATAACAGGTACAACGGAATTAGGTGCAGTCCTTGCGGTGTCAAAGAATTATTAAAGAAATATTGAATAAAATGAAAAATAAAAACAGAATCTATAGACAGTAAAGTGCAAAGGTCCTAGGCACCTGAGAAAATGATGCTTATAAACTGTTTAATGCTGGGCAGTAGTGTTGAGTTAGTGTTAAAACACATTACAACAAATACAAACAACATTAATACTGTAAATGGTGGTCTTATGTGTTGCAAAGTGTTCGCTTAACCATTTCAAGACCTCTTTCCTCATGAAAGCCCAGTTTTACATGTAGCTCCATCAAATGCCTGGTTTGGCTCTTTTTACTTCAGTAGATTCAATTAGGTTGATTGGAGGCACGGAGCAAACACCTGGATCCAAACCTATGTTCTTCTATGTTCTTCTAACCAGCTCACAAAATATTGACTACTTCTTAGAAAAAAGAAGATTGAAGAAGATTCTTTTTTAGATTGCATTTATTGTCATATTCAGCTTGTTTTTGCTGGCAGAAAGACCCACTGCTGATATAAATGTCTTCAAACAATTTGCACAGATGCCTAAGACTTTTTACAGTACTGTATATACATATATGTAAATGCATATAATTACAAAAGGAATGAGGTAGAACAGTCAATCAGTGTAAAACCTTATTGCACATGAAAGACATATTGCACAATAATTTAATTAGAATAATTTAAAAATGACTGTGTGTATAAAGTCGGTGTATAAAACTTGAAATCCGTTAAAAAAATCAGTGTATAGTGTTTGGAATCCATTCATTAGGTGAACATTTCAGATCTTTTCATTATATTGTGTGGTTGTACACTCAAGTCAAATCCAGTAGGTTGTTTTGATTGTGATATTTTTTTGCATTTTGAATGAGGGCAAAACCACCATGATAAAATTCATGCCATCCTATGTAGGTCTGTAATGAGTTTAGGCTGAGGTATACGGGATGTAATAGCAAGATCCAAAGAAATTTAATGTAAAACAAGAAACAAAACACAAATGAGGAGTCCAGGGTTATACAAAAACACAAGAAGATATTTAGAGGTTTAACAAAGACAAGCGACTGTGACCATGACATACCAGGAAAATAATCTAAATTAATTCCTCTCTCTCCCTGGAGTTGGGTAACAGGCCTGCAAGTGTGAAATGAATTAACAAAAGTCCTTCTGAAGCAACACTTATGTGTGCTGGTGTGTGTAGAAAAAAAAGGGAGGGGGGGGGGGGGCTGTTGGAAGCAGGTGCTCATCACCCCATAAGAAATAGCTGGAGTCTGCATCTCTGGATATTTGAAGACCAAAAAATTGAAAGTGACGATCAAATATTCTTTGTGAACAAAAGACTGAGGAAGAGAAAAAAAACTGTTTGGAGATTTCCTCCTCTAGCCGATGGAGAAATTAATGAAAGGGAGAATTTGCAGCTCCAGCTTCTGTAAGAGAAAACTTTGGAGTCTTTCTTTATCTTCACGGGAACATAAAGCCATTCAGGCGGAAAGACTGCCCGCATCAACAGCTGGCACTATTTTCGACCTTTATTTCTCCATGAATTTGTTTAGCTGTAAATAGATGTAATCTTTCTTTGCTTTGCCGTTGTTTAGGACTCTCGTTGTGCACTTGACTGAGTTTGGTCTGTGCTCAGTGGCCCATGTGTATGTGTTTGTGTGTGTGTTAAGGTCAGGGAGAGTGGGTTGAGGAGTCTTGCACTGCAGTCTGATTACTCAATGGAAAGAGGTCGAATGGGATGGTAGAGAAAGGGAAAGAGAGAGATGGGGAAGCGGGTCAGGTCAATGTATATTTGTGAGTGTGAGTGTGTGTATGTGTGTGTGTGTGTGTGAGAGACAGAGAGACAGAGAGAGAGAGAGAGAGAGAGAGAGAGAGAGAGAAAACCATAAGGTCATTGCACAATTGTGTTGTGGAACATATGTTCCTTCCCCTCCCTAACAATTATTCTTGGATCTTCATGTTCTGCAGTTATAAATATGTATGCATTTTTATCTACCGTTTCTTTATGTTCAGTTCTTCTAGGAGATAACTCAACCTAGATTCAGCATCAAAGATCTACAAGGGAAAAAGAGTGGCCAGTGAGTGAAGGAATGGATAACACCCAGTCTTGACCCTCTTAACTGCACAGTTACCTGAACACAGCCTGTTAACAGAGTATTAGCATTACTGCTGAAATACACGCATGCCTTTCCAGTATGTTTTATTATTAATATTATTATTATTTCAGCACACAGATACAAAAAGAGAGGAGAGAGAAAGCTGAAATCATCTTCAGTTTAAGAGTAAACACTCAGAATGGAAAAGTGAATGCACACCGTCGTTAGGGCTGATGTAATAGTAGCAGTAAATAACATTATTAAAGTGGTAATTGGATAAAAAAAAGTTTGCCCAGTTCATTTTCTAGATCACTCCTGTAATTTGCTGTGGCAGTTTCTCCCAGAGCTAACCTTAAAGTCAATGCAAATCGAAAATATTTTCTTTCCATGACATACTTCTGAATAAATTGGGGTCAAGCAGGGTCTCTGAGCTCAGTATTAGGTTTGATTATTGGTGGAGGAGGTGGGAGAGTTTGTTCATTATATGGGATATACACAATATAAATAGAGACCTGAACTAACCAAGATTGATTTAGCACCATAGCCCACAGTCTTTGGAATCCCGTTCCTCACAATCTCTGCATTACATCCTCTCTGTCTATTTTCAAAATGTCTAAAGTAAAATGAATAGAATGTATTTTGGAATCCAGACAATATTAACACAAATGGAGCACATTATGTGATGTCTTACTGTGTAATGCAAGGAACATTTTAAAAATTCACTATCAACTCTTCTCTACTTTCAGAACTAAAGATCTCGGCTTCTGTAACATCTACTTGTATCAGATTTTGCATATTTAGTCCCATCTACATTCTGAAGGATTTCACAGAAGTGTTTTAAATATATAGCTCATAGCTGGTTTTATTTTTGATTTTACACAACAAAATGATACTTGTAAGCATAAATTGACCATTTGTCATGTGAGAACACACCACAGCACACAGTGTGAACAGCATAAAACTTCAAAATAACAGCGTGTGTGTTAATGAAATCGTTATTTTACTAATTTGTTCTCCTTTCTCTGTAATATCTTTACAATGAAAAACACATGTGCAAATGTGTGCATTTTTAATAGATAATGTACAATTTGCATATCTTAATGTTAACATTTACAAAACTATGAAAAAAGTGTGTAAGAATATCAGTGGTTAACGGACAAAGACTCATTTTGATACTTATTGTTTAAAAAATGACCTGTATTGTCTCAACTTAAATGAAATTAAGATCTCAGGTTAATAAATAAGCCTCTTTTTATACACACACACACACACACACACACACACATACACACACACACACACACAAACCCTCTCTCCCCTGCTCCCTCAGCACAGTGTATTAGTTCTAAAGGTTCAGTCTCTTTGTCTCCCTCATAATGATCGATATGAACCCGGGGCCGTGTTCCAATTAATTGCTTCACTAATGAAACCCTCTCGTCTCCCTCAGCCAACTGTTCTTATGAGTCTACAGCAATGAACAGCGCTTCCTTCTCGCACACCACACCACACTCTGATGGAAATTGAAAAGTAGAGGATGCCATCCTCAGACACAGCATGAGCCCCTTTTAGTGGCTGTTGCCTGTTTCCAGACAGAGGACAGCTCAAGCTGAGGAGCTGAAGTAATGCTGAACGCAAGCCTCTCTCTCTGCTTGTCTGTGCTGACCGGTGCTGGAACACCCTGTGGAGTGAAATGGATGTTTGAAGCGCCTGCACAGGATTTTCTGTCTGACCTGTTTATCACTAAACAAACATTTATGTGGCCTGTCAAAAGTTTGGGGGATACCTAGCATCTAAAAATAATTTAAATTTATGCAATCACTTCTCGCATTAACATACAGTACTGCGCAAAAGTCTTGGGATACCCCTCATGCTTGACAAAGTGTCTTATTTTTGGTCTTATTTTTGGTACAATAAGTAGATTAAGTTAAAGAGAAGGGAACAAATGTTTTATGGACAGGCTGCAAAGGGCCTAAAGATACAAGGAGTCTAGATAAAGGTGTTTCAACCACTCAGCATTCAGCACCACCAGTATACTGATCATCTGGAATCATCTGCACCTGTTTCTTAAGGCTTAAGTCTGATCTGCTTAATAAAGAACAAACAGGTAGCTGGTCAGGTTCAGAGACTGGACGGAAAATAAGAATCTATGAAAGTCCTTCAGGAAGTCTGGAGAACTGTTAGTCAAGACTATATTAAAAATACAAGAACGCCTGGCTCTTTAAAACCAAAATATGATGAAATGAGAGGTCGCTCATTAACTTTTATCATGGAAAATAATACAATGAGAAGTTGCATTGCATTAAAATACAAATAAACATGTTAAGTATATAACAGCCACAACCACATTCTACATATAAGTAGTCAAAATGTGTGGAAGAATAACTTTCTGTTGTTTATGTACAGTGTGTTTTTGTTTTTAGCTTTTCAATCACACATGCCAATGTGAAATATTCTTAATAAAAAGCTTCTTCTTTGAGAATGAAAGAGCACTTAGTTAGTTATTTACAAAATAGGTTTAGGCTTTGACAGTGTTTTTTAGGCAAAATAAACAAATAATTTTTCTATCATTGTGTTATCATAAAGTGATTTGGAACGGTTATATATTGCTATGAGATTGGAACTCAAGTTGGCGACTTGCGATTTGATTCAGACTTGCGGCACTTACTGCTCATGAAATTTCAGCCTAAGGAGAAACATTAATGCGGTAAATTAATAAAATCATACATTTCCGTTATTATACATGGAAATGCCCCACCATTCTCACGTTTCACATGGCATCACAAGCCTTTCACAACAGAAGGGGATTTGAACATTTATTTTTACTTTGAAAACCAATAAAAAGTGTAATTTGACCAGGGATACGGCATGCTAACTGTTGTATTTGTCCATACGCTGCATTGAAGCATGCTCTAAAATATATAGAGCACATAAGTCAAGCAGGTTTATTGCCATTTCAACCATATACACAGTGCACTGTGAAACAGAACAACATGCCTCTAGGATCATAACCAAAACAGAAACACCACAAGACTACAAGTGCAGACAGGGCAAAAATACTCAGAGTGCATGGGAAAACATTATCATGTAATATTTAAGCTTAATCTGGGATCAATGTGATACTCAGCTCACAGTAGCTGGGCTGAAATAATGAAATGTAATGTTGTTGAAAGTTAAGATGATGTTTAAGCGCCAATATTTCGCCATGGGTCAGCAAAACGGTCCAATGCTATTAATGTCAGACTCAGGTACTGTTCACTCTGGCTTTCACCTCTATTTCCTCTCTCTCTCTCTCTCTAACTCTCTCTCTGTCTTTCTCTGTCGCCCTTTCTCTGTCACATTCACTCTCTCTCTCGGCTCCCTTTCTCCTACATTTCAGGCTTTTAGCAGAATGACACTTTAAACTGTGTGTGTGTGTGTGTGTGTGGATGGAGGTGTCAAAGTCATACCACGGCGCCACATTGACTGCCTCATTTAAAGAAGCTTGACCACTGAACACCCCCATCCCATTAACACACGCACACTTAGGTAGTACAATAACACGGTCCTGAAGGGCATATCCAGTGGTTCAGAGTCACCTTGGTTATTTGACTCTGCAGTACAGACCCTTCCACTCAATCCATCAGCCCAAAGACTCCAATGAGTGTTCGAAATTTCTTTCGAAAGCAAATAGAAATAGTGGTGGTGGTACTGATGAATGAATTTATGAATTAAAAGCAAACATTACAACCAATAAAACCTTCTTCTACAGCATTTCTTTTAGTCAATTCACCATAAAGCACTCACATGTAAAGGGCAGGGGAGGTTTTAAAAGAATCAAAAAGTAGAATAAGAACATTTTTATTTGACAACAGCAGCATGTTAGTGCCCCTCCTGATCTTACTCCAATGCTAAGTGTGTAATGCTCCATCATGGCAAAAAGGAGAACATATTTTTGTAGTTTTTATGTCTTTACTATTATCAAACATGTGTAAATAAGCCCACTAACAAAGCAAACAATCTCTTCTGAAGTATGTGTTAAAACTTTTTACTTTGACTGAAAGTGCTTTAATTATCAGCTACCTGGTTGTAGTGTAATGTGTCATGACGTTAGTGCAGCACCGTGAATTTTTTAAATTGTCAGATTAGTTATTTTTGGATGTTGAGATAATTTATTTATCAGAGTAGTGAGATAGTGAGAGCAATTAGGGGCGACACAGCACTTAGGCTTAGACACTCTGGCAGAGAGTCTAAAAATGACTACCATCAATTAATGTCTGTATTTTTCTCTGTTTACAATCAATTCAGTTCATTCAATTAACCTAATAATTTGCCATTAAAAAAATTCCCAGACCTTGGTTCGCAGCACAGCACAGAAGTGAACTACATGTGGCTCCATGACTGACTTCTCACCTTGAAAAGACTGATCTGATGTCTGAGCAGAGCGCCATGAGATCTGCCACTGAAATATTCAGAAAGGCAACACCTGAGAAGCAGGGGGTGCTGAGGGGGTTGCACCTTCACATTTCAAGATTGTTTAACTTAAATAAGTAAAAAATATCCAGAGAAATCAATACATAAAGAAAAAAAAGTTTACTGTCTGTGTGCTTCTTACAGGGTGAAGTATTTATATTTAGTTTCATTTCAAAATTTTTCATAATCTGCAGTAGCCATGCACCGTCTAACAAAAAATAGACAGCAGAGTGAGCAGGGGGTGCATCAGTGGTTTGATGTGTCAATCATGTGTATGTTGTCATTTCTTGTCACATTATGCACAGCATGTTGTGACTCCTTCTATGTGATGTAAATTATTCAAAAAAAAAAAAAAAGTTAACTCATTTTGCATAGAATCACAGAGTGCGTCATGTATATATAGTGCTTAAAATTTCTGCACCCTCAACTTAAAACACCTTCCCATGCCTCTGTTACAGCACATCTTGCGGTTTGGCCTGAAGCTACAGGTCGATGCTACGGCAGAGCTTGCTGACAGCTAACTGTGTAAAACCACTGTGCTTTATGCATGAGACGTCCTGCAGAGCTCTGTGGCCCAGACAGGATGAAGGTTGCCTTATTTGCTCATGAGGGAAGCTGCTAGGGTTGAGTGAGAACTGCACGTTCCCACTGCTGCGCAAAGCAAAGAGTGTTTAGTGTTTTCTCATGATATCAGTGCCGCCAAATCGATATTCCCTGGGTTACAGGTGGTGAATGTACATCATGTAATTCACTGCAGAAATAACTCCTCTTGAAGAGCCACTCTGGATCTGTTCACTCCTGGTTCATTCTGCTCATTTAGCCTTCAGTAGTTTAGCCCCCCCTTTTATTTTGAAGTTACAAGGAGTGTTTCAGCCTCCATTGCTTTTAATAAATGAAGCACAATATAGGGCCGCTGTTCAGAAGTCATTCACAAATATCACTCTTAATGGCATAATAGCATGTTTAATAATAAGGTAAAAAGAGTTATATATACTGACTGTTAAAGCTAGTCAAAAGATATAAGTGAACCTAATAGAACAATGAGAGGATTTAAAGCTTTTAAACTATTTTTTTAACTATTTTTTGTAGTGAAGCTGAAAGCTGGCCGTATCGACTTTCCAAGGCGGGCTGGTGGAGGTTCAGCTCCAGCCAAGACCTCCTGCTAATGACTTGCACATGGAATTTGTCTCAGGGTGATTAAGAAGCTAAGTGAATGAGTGCATGTGTGGACGTGGAGGATTAAGAAGCTAAATGTGTTAGACCTGTTGCTGTAAGTCCAGGGTCCTTCTAATGAAAAATTACAAATGTAATCTCATTATTAGGAATGGTTTTAATGAAGTAGTCTCTTCTTAGAGCTTAAGCAGCTTCTCCTCCTCGCTTTCTCCCACACTTTCACACCGAATCATTTTAAAATTCGATAAAATATACTTAGCTATCCGCTGATAATTAAAAATTGCTTTAGGATAATGTTTTTGAGAGTTAACAGATATTCAAGTTGTATATTTTAATTTCTATGAAATGCAACTGAACATTAAGTCACATGTAATAAATTTTATTATATCTAACCTCTAAATCCATAAACCTACAACTGACCTTAAACTCAACTCAAAGCAGATTTTAATCGAAATTCTAAACCTAGAACAAACTAAGACTGTGGGTTAACTCAAGTAATTTGATAAGGAGTTCATTTTATGGAAAGTTGAAAATCTCACACCTTGTTCAAAAGAATTTTATATGGTACGTAAACACTGTTAAAGTGTCAAAATGTCCCATTCAAATACACACATACGTACATATATACACACACAGACTGTAAAAACAGACAGAAAACATCTGTTCACTTGTGCCTCAGACAAGCAAAGCTACTGCACCCTTTTATTAATATATTTATTACTCTTTGTTGATTTATTTTCCAGCTACTTCGTTTTCTTTTAAACAAACTGCATTTTGTATTTTTGTAAAATTCTATTTCAATCTTTCGAAAGCATCTTGAATTGCTATTGTGTTTGAAATGTTTGATATAATGGAACCAGCCTTGCTTTGCCTTTTAATAATTAGAGCATATGTAGATCATTTGCAGGGCCCTATCAAAATACAGCATGACCCACTTCGGTCAATTGCAATATGTTGCAGGAATCATACAAAATCCTGCTGCAGTTAAACTTCCCTCCAGTCGGTGGCGCACACTGAACACCAACACTCAACCCCATCACATCAGACCTGACAAGCAGTGATTTTATTATCAGAAAACTGGCACCTGGAATAGTTAACTGAGTGTATGGTTCACTTGCACATCACTAACACACACTCACAGATACACACACAAGCAGGGGGCTGGTTGTACTGCACTGAAAAAAGAGGCTGATTAAATTCACATGGAAAAGCCTTTTTTGTCAAACGTGTGAATCATTTCACTTGACTATTACATAGTTGTCACCACAAGTAAGTGAACTGAAAGATGGGATAGTATTGAGAAATTTGATTAATGTGGAAATAATGTACACATTTAAATCAAGAAAACTCAATGCAATTTTTTCTGCCTGTGTATGACTGTAGATTGAATGCAAAAGGTCTTGAATGTGTATGTGGGTCGAGTGTGTATGCATATGTGGGTCGAGTGTGGGTTCTGTGAGTAGGTTGAGGCCTGTGAGTGGACCGAGGCACATTAAGAGGGATTGGAGTTAGGAAAGAGTGTTTCTAAAACCTCCTGCCCATCACTTCCCTGACTGACGGAGCTCATCAGAGTGAGCAAGGCACAGTCACGCTGTGCATAGAAGTGTGTGTGTGTGTGAGAGAGAAGGAGAGCGACTGTGGGTAAGGTTATTAAACTCAAGACCTTTAATCTCCCCATCAGGGTGAATTCTGAGCAGTCTGTCAGGAGCACTGTCAAAGAGGAGACCATCAAACACACACACACACACACACACACAGATGCACTGACACGCAATTAAGACAAGTGGACAGGGGCATTATTGGAGAATCACAGAAAGATGGACAGGTGGGGCCAGGCAAATCAACCTTGTGTGTGCATGTGTGTGATTATGGACCCAAGACAAGAGCTAAATTGACCCTCAAGAAAGGAGAGAGAGAGAGAGAGAGAGAGAGAGAGAGAGAGAGAGAGAGAGAGAGAGAGAGAGAGAGAGAGAGAGA
>JBBPDC010000017.1:11105329-11119508 GCA_037974485.1 Hemigrammopetersius urotaenia
TATTAGTGTTTGTTAAGTATGTTTAAGTGTGCTGGTTATTGAACATGAAGAGGATATCTACCTTTAGAATGAAAGGTATGACTTTAAAGAGATTTAACTGAAGAGATTTAACTGCACCTGAGCTTGGTGGGGTGCTAACGAGATTTAATCATCCAGCCATCAAACTTTAATTAATTCTCTCCATCACACCAATTAAAAGCAGAACGCTGATCACCCCAAGTCAATTAAGCATCCACAAGCCTGAGTACAGGTTCCGCACATCTCCACTGACTCTAATTGGAATAGAAGGACATATTTGCCAATAAAAAAATAAATGTCAGAACATCTCTCCTTATTAAAAGATTGAACCACTGCAAATAATAATAGCCTCATTATCATTTGCTAATTAAATCATAGTCTGTCATTGTTCTATTTTTTGCACGCATCTGCATTTAATGAGGACTCTTGTTGAGATGAGTTCAGTGTGATCTTCATTTGGCATAACACATAATAATTGTCTTGACAATTATTGGTGTTTTGGCTAAGTTATTCTTAAGTTAAAGATAAGGCTTAGCTGCTTTTTGTGTTTCCTCAGCATATAGTAGGCCATTGGTGTATATTTGTGTCACAAATCGGTCACTTTTCAGTTTCTGTGTTTGTTTTCTGTTCACGTCTAGGGTCTTTTATATTGACGTTCTTGTCTGTTTGGTTCTGTTATCACATGCTTTCTGTTATCACCTGTTTGTGTTCTGGTTCCATGATTGCTGGTGGTATTTAAGTTCTGATTCATATGTGTCTCGTTGTCAGTCCATCACCCTTATCACCCTGTTTCTGTTCCTGGTCCGTTCACGATTAAAGAATGCACAGAATGGATTCCTGCCTGTCTGTCTGTCGTCTTTGGGAAACATCACGGCAGCGGGTTCGACCCCCGCAGCCGTGACAGTTTGCTAGTGTTTTAGCCCAGACTGCTTTTTAAGTGGCTACCAGTCAGAACAGAGATCATTTACAGGCACACTAACAATAGTCAATTTAATTCTAAGGGATCAAGAGAGATCAGAAAATGGACATAAACCCAAATAAATGTAGAAGTGGACGTTAGGGGGGGTGGGGATTAAAATACAGGAAACGTGTATAATATTGATCCTTTAAACTCAGAAGCAAACAATTATTTTGGCTTCAAAAGTGTCTGTTATTTATAATATAAAACAAGCCACTAATTGGTGGTTTAATGGTGCAATTTTTCATGGGACCTCAGCATCGACTGATAATATTTTTCCAACCGACAGGCTATACTTTGCACAGCTGTGTTTGGTATGAGCAGCGCCTGCCAATCACCCCTGATTTAGTACCATGGACAGAGCTAATCATCCGCCTTTTTCTTTACAGCTTCGCAATAAAGTGAAAAACAATTACACTCCTTCCTGAGGTCTGAAGCATGCACACACACACACACACACACACACACACACACACACACACACACACACACTTGTGCAAACACATGCCCTGCTATATGAATTCTCCTGATCTGGAACCGCCACGTCACTTAGCGTGCTCTCAGACAGAAGATTTGTCTTCATTAGCAGTCATGTGTTTGTGTGTAATTATGTGCATCGACACGTCAGTGTGCATGTTCTGATTGTTGCAGCATATCGGATTTGGAGAATTTTTTTTTCACAGCTCATCCACGGTGGATTTGGTGAGACTTAAAAGTGTGATACTCATTTATCAAACCCCTCCCCCCAGAGCGACACCCTACTTCCTTTATCCACAAACATTGCTTTCAGACGAGACACTCACACACAGTTGGCTGTGTGGCTCCTTGCTCTTGGGCAGGATGCCATAGAGCTCATGAGGTATTTTCCACACTGCTACACCGCATTAGTCTGAGGGCCTGTGCAATAATTTTCAAGCGGTGCTGTGAGGCTGATGTTTTTTCTCACACTATTTTCATCCATTGTATTTACAAAAACATGAATAATGTTACCACCGACGACTTTGGTTAATGTGTGTCAGCTCAGCTCAGTCTGTGTCAAAGGGACTATATATTTCGTTTTTTGAGATCTACTAATGATATTTGTGAGGGGTCATATAACAAATATAATCATAATTCATTTTTCTTGCACATTTCCAACCTCTCTTTATCCCTAATAATTAAACAGGCCTTTTTCTGCAATTTTAGGACTGCTAAACATAAGTGATCTCTGTTCTGGTTGGCTGAAATGCAATGTTTCTGATTTAAATAGCATTATAGGCTGAAACTTCAGTTTGAATGTAAGATATATGTAAATGCATTCAACTGTGTCATTACAAAAACAACATAAAATGAATTTGTTTTTTCTTTCCATGTATGATTTGTATATGGGGAATGAAATGTATAAATGTAGCCCTGATTGGAAACACCAGGTACAATCTATTTTTTAACCTTATT
The DNA here is from genome assembly GCA_037974485.1 of Hemigrammopetersius urotaenia. Taxonomy (NCBI): domain Eukaryota; kingdom Metazoa; phylum Chordata; class Actinopteri; order Characiformes; family Alestidae; genus Hemigrammopetersius; species Hemigrammopetersius urotaenia. The sequence continues at coordinate 11,107,740 of JBBPDC010000017.1, forward strand.
CATGGATCTTTCACATAAAACCTATCTAATATGACTCTCCCCAAAATATGCTCCCTTTTCTTGAAAATGACTATTACAATCACTTCATAAAGTGCCGTTTCAGCGCTTGGTCCCTTTCATGCAAATAAGCTGTTTCTGGCCACGTCCCACCCATCCCATGCTCCACCCAACCCTTACGCTGCTCATTTGACACATGCAAAACGAAATGAACAAGCTAGTTTAAACTTAACTGCGATAGAAACACAAAAGTCATTGTTTGAAAGTACTTCTACCTCTTCTGCTGACTTATCGCGGACAATAGATACAGATCCTCCACAACGCTGAAATTAGCTCCTTATTCAAATTTTAAATACTTAAGGTGGAACTTTTTAAGGTAGAACAAAACCAATTGTTGATGGGACATGACCATCAAAAATTAAATGAAAGCCATACAGTTCTTCAGTTTTCTTTGTCTGGGAGAAAGTGTAGGAATATGTGCTGTTCTTTGCAGTCAATAACACATGACTTGCCTCTGCATGTAGACACAGCACTCGGCCTATCCCTGCTCATAACACTAGCAGAAAAAAGGCGGATCTTCAACTAATCAGGTGTTGGGGTGCAGCGGAGCCATAACTTATACATTCACGGGAACAAAACATGCATTTTATGCCATGATCGGTGTATTTTCATGCCAACTTCTTTGCCTTAACTAATAGCAGAGGTTGTTTTATTGTGTTTTGAGTGAGCATTGGCCAGCTGGCCGCAAGTTTGCCACTGCAGTGGTCAGGCAGGTCTGAATTCAGCATACCTAAAACACAAGCATACATACAATCCACTATTTCATCTTGTGTTGTTGTTTGAACATAAGTTTATAATTTTTTTTCTTAGCTTTAAAATGAGTCCAACCACAAAAAAACATAATTATTTTTGAGCTTTTAAATTTCGGAACTTGGAGACCCAAAATGGCTGCTGAAATGGGCTACTAGCAACAGGCTAATGGGTGGGGTCTTAACAGAGGAGGGGTGGTTCTATGCAAATTCTATGCAAATTAGCCTAGTGGATCTTCACACTAGGCCATCCAGCCGGAGTTTTGAACTGTGAAGAATAAAGCTGGTGATAACTTTTTATGTGATAGTGATTATGTGAAAATAACTTCATGAACATGTTTTGTAGAGCCCATAGACATATTATAACTAAAGTGAGTTTTGCATAATAGGTCCCCTTTAAATAATGATCTTTTTGTGGTATGAATTCAACAAATTTGCACAGTTTGAGGTTTATATCCCAACTTTAAAAGGCTTCCCCCGTTAAAAGAAATGTGTTTAAGCAGCTGGAAAAACTGTGTATCGATCCTACTCTGTGGTGAGTGGGAAATGGAGAGAACAAAAGAAAAAGTTTGCCATTATTTCTAGAGAAAAAACAGAGCCATTTCTGCCGTGTGGATCAAAGGAGGTAAGGCTATGTCAAAGCCAGAGTGTCTGTCTATTTGTCTGGGAATAATAACCGGAGAGGTCTTGTTCTGATCAATAAAACTGTGGGCACAGGAGCACATAGAGGGCAGAAGAGACTGGCTTCACCTCACTCACAAAGCTTTATGACTCAGAAAAGACGAACAATTCCAGCAACTCTGAAAAAAGTATGTTATATTTCCCCATAGTTTCATCATTTCTACCATGTTAAATGAATTTACATACCACCATATCATTATCTTTCTCTTGTAGTCCAGTTCAGCTTTTGTGCAAGAGTTAATGTCAAGGACTATTTCTAAAGTTTTATATATGGAATCTGCCTGTATCACTGGAAATGGCCTCTTGGGCAGAATCTGCAATTTAAATATATGCAGAATGGTCACTATACAAAATATAGAGAATGGTATGGGTGTAAAAATGTGAAAAAATGTAAAAAACACATATTGTGGCTGCTAAATATAGACTTGCTGGTTGCCCTGAAGTGAGGACACTAAGTACATTTAAACTTTAAATTTCACTTGCATCACATTTGCCAAATCTTTTTGAGGGAACAGTTAACACTAAATTAACAAAACTATTATGTCTTTTCTACATACTTTGCCTTGTTTGTAGTTTCTTTCTTTGTACCCAGTTGCATCCCTAAATTCTTGCTGCTTTTCAGTGTCACTGGTGGAGAATGCAGGCATCTCAAACAAAGTTAGGCTTCCACTATTAGAAAAAGACCTTTAGCCATGATAGTGTTGCAAGGTGAAAAAACCCCACTTTTGACTAATAGGAACATAAAGGATTGTCTTACATTTGACAAAAAATCCCAAATCAATAAAAGCCAAGCCTTTATGAATATTATTCCATGGACTAATCAGCTTAAAGTTTAACTTTTTGGGAGACATGACTCCAGTTACTTCTGACATAAAGAACATTTTAGTATAGTGATGTGAAAGACCAGTTTCCAGTCAGAGGAAGTGTTTGGCTGTAATTATGGCTTCTAAAGGATTGTTTAAAACGTGTTTCAGGATCTGAAACTATCTAGTGTGACAAATGTGCAAAAATAGAAAAAATACATACATAAATGTTTAAATAATGATGAACTGATGAATTGCTCCTAACTTTTAATGATGAGTTTATGGAAGTAATGATGAAGTGTTAAGCCTTAAGCCTTTGATATGAAAGCAACGCTTGTAGGGTGACCACAATTTCACTGTAAAGAAACAAAAGAAATACTGTCTGTCTGTGAGGAATGACCTAGACAAACTACTTTCCATACAGAATCATATTAAAGTCATAATTTGATGGGTTATATAAAATGAGAAATAGATAATCATCTTTATTATGGAGATGAATGGTGAATGGTGGATCTGTACTGCAGACAGCTCGGATGGATAAATGTGTTTAGCCATAGTCATAAAAGAACACTGTCATCTACGGCCAGATTTCAATCTGTCTCGATTTTTTGCTCTCGTTATAGCTCATTGGATGTGGCCTCTGCGCTGTGTTCTGGAACTTCAAAGTTCTGTCCTGGGTCAATCTTCTAAACCTGATTACAGCTCAGCCTAACTGAGTAAATCCAGAGTTCCCTGCTGCTTAGGATAGGCCTGAGCAGGACTAATATTTTAGCTTTAGCTGAATAATGTGCAAAATATTTCAATAAGACAACGTAAGCAAAATCTCTGCTGTGAATAAAAATTCCTATCACTCAAAATCAACCTAACTGAGTAAAAATTGAGTGAGAAGCTACATTACAGGCACTATAGAAGCTTTACATTATAACCATAAAAGACTGGTAAATGTATGTAAACACAGTACACTAACTGTACTCAACTACACTTCTTTGTTGTTTAACCCAGATAAGTGTTATATACTATTTACTATATTCTGTGTGATGCCAAAATTTATCGGATCAGTAAAAATAAGATCTGGAAAATTTATTTTTGTCCATTAAGCAGATTGACCTGCTCCTTTAAACAATCAGTCCAATAGCCCTATAACTACAATGAGTTGCATTGACACGTCTTTCGTTCACTACAGTTTAGGTTAATTGTGCTTAGGTTCATGAGCGCAATTATAATATTATTATTGAATATATTAGTTATCTCAATACTGATGTCCTTTTGGTTTGGGATTTCTCTTAACACTGCTGAATGCAGCTTTGTGATAACCTGCTGACTTGCCGTTCATCACTAAACCTGCAAAGTGAACACTAATCTGATTCATCAAAAAAGAGAAGTTTTAAAAATGTCTGTCATTGATTTGAAATGAGTATTTATGACAGCCCAGTAGACAGTAATACAACACAGTACTGATATATTTATTGTTTATAATTACAAGTAAATTGAATGCATTACATATGGGTTACAGTATTCATTCTATGAAGATGTGAGAAAGCAGCATTTTGGCCACGAGTTAACAATAACTTTCGACGGAGTGCTGCACCGCGGTGGGCTCCTATTTAAACTCTGTTTGCTGCTGGTCCCCCAGTTAAAAGGAAACAGGACCAAAACTAAAGTGGTCTGACAGCGGGGAAATAGCCCGGGTCTATGACCACGAGCAGATAAGGAGAGAAACAAAAGAACAAGAGATTAGATGGATGGGAGGATGGAGGGAGCCAATTTCCAGCCCAGTGAGAAAACCCATCTCTATTTCACACCGCAGAAGGCCGTGAGTGCTATATAACACTCCATTTGCCCTGCCTCCACTTCCGTTTGCCTGCAAGCCTCAGATCAGCCGGCAGCGCACACTTAGGGTGAAGAATGACAGGAAAACATGATGTGCACCGATCCTAGAACAGCCCTCGGGACAGACACGGCACCGCTGATACTGGACGCAGCAGGAAATAACTCGAACAGATGAGAGGAGATTGCATCCTGTGTTGTGCCTGGCAAGACAAAAAGACAGCTCTCAGAAGAACTGTGTGTGGTGGGAGTATGTCTATACGCCTGCACTGGAGTGAAGCTTAAACTTTCCATAAGAAAAAAACAACATTCTTCCCAAATTAACATCTTCTAAATAACAGCATCTCTCCCGGGCTGACTGCTGAACATTCTCCCAGTTGCTATGACAGCATCGAGCTTTAGCAGAGAAGTGCTCACTTACCGCCTGAACAAAATGCTACCTAAACTGCACTTACGTGAGACATAAAAGCATCGAATGAGCAGATATCTATCCATCATCTTGGAGAAGTTGAACATGGAATGTAGTGTCAGGGTTATCCTACATTTTTTTCCCGGACAACAGCGACATTAAAGGCCTACAGTGTGACCGTCTTTAAAGCATTAAACTTTAAAGATGCATTCTCACATTATGCTTCTACACAGGAGGTCTCTGCTGGATTAAGAGCCTCAGTGTGGGGGCAGTGCAAGTTAGGAGGTTGGGGGAAGTTTGTTTTGTTGATTATTGCAAGCATTTTGTTTTGTCCATGTGGGGTTGGTGGGAGAGTGGTGTACTTTTGACCATTGAGGTTTTTGGTAAGGTGTGGGTTATTCAGGAGTGATTTTGTTTTTGTCAAAACTTTGTTTCGTAGCTACAAAATGTACATTTGTCATAAAATGGGTAGGTGTTAAGAAGCACCATCAGATACACCAGGCGTGAACTGAGACTAATACAACTAAGCCTTCAGTTTTGGCCGTGAATGTTACAACTCGGTCCAGAAACAAGAAAATATTGCTAACTTCCACTCAGGCCACTATGGGACTACTGGTATATCAGCACTTGCAATTTATCTTGGTGCATTATTACTGTTTCTGGTGCATTATTACTGGTTTTGCACCTGCCTTTCACTCCAATGGATACGCGTATATACACCAGACATATATAAACCTATATATGTATGTATGTACACATTAAGTATTTGTTATGCACTTTTTATCTTATCTTATCTTAATCTTACTTAGTTAACAGCAGTATACATGCACATTATTGACCATTTTAACGTAAACATTTGAAGCTTAGAAAATAAATGTCAGGTTTTATATTAAGTGTGTCTCTGTCTAATAAGTAGTGAAAATTCCGTACTAATAATAGTGTGCTGTACAGAGGAACTTATAATCCTCAAAAGAGAGCTTAGACTAAAAAGTCTGAGAAGTGCTGCTTTAGACAGTAGAAATATGCCTTTCATTAAACCCGATCTTGCTTAACGATTTAAACACTAGCACTTCAAAAAAGACGTGCAGAGACTGCAGTCCTTTAGTTGTACTTGGAAATGAAAAGAAGGTTCATTAGTAGGTTTATCCTTCCCACTATTTATTCTTCCATTAGCCACGGTTCCAGAACACTCCTACACATACAGTGAGCAACAATTAAGTTAATGACTGCACAGCAGTTAAGTTTTTGTGGGGAACATTATACAGACTTTATCCTCGGTTTGGGTTCCCGTATTTGTGAATAATTTTATTTATAGAAATGAAAACAAAGCTTAACACTTTCATGACATTACTTATTGTTGCAATAACTGCTGTTTTATTACTCCAGTTTTGTCCCCAATTTAGTCATCTCAAGTTCCACTCACTAGCTAGGACTCTGTTATCATGCAATACCATCAAGACTGGGAAGATAAATTCTAGAATGTTTTTTTTCCAAGTCATGTTTAGGTACTGCCACATCATTAGACAGCAGAACGCACTTGGAGGAGAGTGCTGGCTGCCTGATCTGTTACGTCACCTCACAGGCACCTGCGCTGGCTAGCATCAGGCAGAATAATGGCGGAAAGGGAGGGTCGTCCTGTCCAACCAGTGAGAGTGAGGCCATTTGTGCTCTCTTTCCCGGCCACAGACGGCTGTAGAGGCACCGGGGATTAAACCCACCTTTTTAACCCCTGCCCTGCTCATTTTATTATTTTCTCTGCTCCAGCAAATAAGTTAATTACCCATCTGTTCTTGAGTTGAAGTGGGTGTGTAAACACAAAAACGTGCAGGGCAGGGGGCACTCCAGAAGCACTGCGGCACAAAACCACAGGTGATGTACGGTGGACGTGAAACTCACTGGTGGAACATCTGGTGCAATTACATCAAGGCTTAATGCCTGGAGAGGTTGGGCCACACTAGTGGGTAGAGGTGGATAGTAATTAGTTGTATTTAATCAATTACATGTACCCCAGGACAATCTTTATGGATTTGTACTTTCAAATCATTTGTGAGAAATTGTTTCCATTTTTCACTCACATTTCACACACAAACAGGATTTACTTGAATTCTTTCCTGTTGGTTTAACTTCTGGACTGCTTTGCTGTTGCTCACATCGGAGCTTCAGAAAAACTTGACGTCCAAGGCTGAAAGATGTTGGATATTCTAAGAAGTGCAGTTTAATTAGTTATATTTTGCTTTAAATTCAGGCTGCTCAACCCACCTCTGCTTGTGGGAGCAGCGATAAGACTCTAGAGGTCTCAGCAGCACTAACAGGAACCTCACTTTCTTCAGTTGATCCAGTTTTTAACCCAATCCGTAAGTTTCCTTGTTTTCTTTTTTGGAATTATGGGATACATAATTTTTCCAGGATATGTGATTTTTAAATTTTTTACTGTACACTCTTGAAAATGGACAGCAAATCCCAGATTTTGGAAACACTTTTCAAAAAGTAAGTTATTTTAACTGGGAAATTGGTTTTACAACGTACTGTGCCAACCCCACAGTGCCTTTGACGAAAAGCAGTACATTTACACTGACATTTCTGTCTATGTGAAGTTTAAAACTCAGAAACAGGTTTTTTCTTTCTGAAAAACTCTACCTCATTTTCACCTCCTCGCTGTCTCCCCTCTTTCCCCTTTGACTCCAGCTGTTATCTTCAAAGTGCCCTTCTTCAGAAAGCTGCTGCTGCATTAAAGATGTTAACCTTGGAGACATGCTAACTGTCTGCAGGAGAAGGTTTCAGTGTCGTGATGAAGTGCAGTATATTACGACGTGTGATCTATATTTCATATGCAGATGCGTTTAACCCCACATAAGGGTTTCATGCACAGAGTGAAAGCAGGAAACTGTAGAGCTTTGGTCAGAGCTCACAGACAGGCAGATCCATGGGACATCAAATCACACAATCCATGGATTTGAATCCCTGCATTTAAATTTGCCACAGTGAGTGATGGAGCAGAACTGGAGCGGAATGATAAAAGATACTCTCCCATGTTCTAATCCAAAATATAGTGTTGCACAATATAGATGAGTAGTATTTCAATAAAATGTAATTAAAATATATATTTAATTTAGAGTATTTTGTTATTTGCTGGATAGGAAAAATAATCAGATACATAATCAGATTGTATTTTATGTGTTTAGAATTTAAAAATGATAAGCTATATCATTTCTCAAAAAAGACAACTATAGGCTAACTATAGGCTTACCTTTACTTTGTCTATTCCAGTGAATAAAAGAAAACACAGAGGGCCACATGTACGTATGAGCAGTCCATGTGACCACAGTGTTGGCTCACAATGTGCCTGAATTTAATGCTCGATATACAAAAACTGCAGCTTATCATGTAAACTGCCCACAGACACAACCACTAAGTATAAACCTGAGAGGAGCTGTTTTTAAAAGGTGCATTAAAATTACAGAGTCATCAACTTGCTTGAGATAAAAGAGAAAATTATTGTTCAGTGATGTAGAGAGACTGTTTTTCCTTCTGATCGAAACATACTGTGCATTCTCCAGTACTGTAATTCAGCTTCGACTCTGTAAAGAGTGTTTGTGAAATAATGACACAGACTTGCACATGGGCATCTAATGCAGGGTTTTAAAGAGTGCTATTCTTTGAGTAAACATTGCTTGCTTTCGAGGCTTGTGTCTCCGTCTAACTGCTGGTGTTTGCTGCCGTTATTAAAGGAGGTCTTTAAGCAATCTTTTGAGACCCTAAAGTAAATTTACATCTGGTTGCGAAAGGTGGAGGAAAATCGAGGCAAAATTGGAATGTGTAATCAGCTGTAGATGTAATATCTTCACCCACTATTTGCAAGATCCTTCCATGATTTAGGTCAATGGTTCTCAACCTTTTCAACATTAAGGCCCACCTATCTATCACAACATGTTGCCAAAGCCTACTTGGCCACATTAGATGATATTAATTAACCAATTGCAGACCAATGGCCTGTTTCAATTTTAGATTTGCAGCCCAATCAAAAGTCTTCGTGGCCCATCAGTGGTCCATGGCGAATTTAGATACATATGCATGAAGGCTGATCAGTGCATTTTGCATTTCACTACACATACAACCTATAAACTGCATGTATATGTTTGTCTAAAGACCGACCTCTTCAAGGAGAACCTTTGTGACTAACTATGTCTCTTGTTTCTGCTTATTTTTTTCTTCTTCATCTTCATTTAAAAAAACAAAAAAACTTTTACCTCCATGCCTTTCTTACTTTTGCCTTAACTTCTGACTTTTCTTTGACAAGAGTTGTTTAGGTGTGTTACTTAGCTGGCAGTAACTTGGTTGAATAGCGGACATTGATTTAAGTATAGCTTAGCAGGTTTAAGAAACAGACCTGGACTACTTGAGCACTGATGTACGTCGCTCTGGATAAGAGCGTCGGCTAAATTCCATAAATGTAAATATAAATGTATAAAACAGGGACATTACATGTCTAATTTGCACCTGAAACTGAAACTAACTTACTGCATTGGGCCCAGAGTGTCATACTTATTTCATTATCAAGCTTCAGCTAGTGCTAAAAATGAGGAAAAACCTACAGTATCCATGATTTGATCTTATTTGCAAGTTGTCTCCTGATACCCCATACTGTTCTGCAGATGCTGTGTAGCAATTTAAACAATCGAGAATGAGAGGCAGTGTGTTACCACAGATAACATCACTGCTGTGATTTGCCAACAAACAACCTTGAGTGTACGATTGTTTTATACAAAAGAGAAAAAAGTCCATCAAAGAAGCCCTACGCATTGCATCAGTTTCTTCCACAAAAAGGTAGCAGAATTTTCCATTAAGGATAGATCCATGAAATTGTGGTTGACAACCAGTGCTCAGCAGAAAGATACGGTCCTAAATAACAGCTTAGATGGAACATTTCTTGACCTATCAGATTGTGCTTTTAGTACTGTGTTGAAGAATAAAAAAATAAAGTGTGTGGTACAGTGTGTTCTTAAACAGGAATTCAAAGCATAATAAACTCATGATACACCGTACCAAACTTTTTTGTCAATTAGTAATAAATATATTCAAATAGAACAATCCGCACATTAGCTTGATAAATAGTCTTTTCTTACCAAGTTATATTTTTTTGCACTGTGAACTGTATCTTTTTTACGACAATGAGGCATAATTTCAAATGGCTCCCTACTCCATACATAATGTATTACATAGAAATTAAAGTGACATTTGCAATTTAGTCACTTTTCAGTACTACGCAAATCAGTTCTGCATTATTTGCTTGTAGAAGCCACAACTTCATAACTTACATAATGAACTTAATCACGACAGACGATTTACCCAGAATTTACTAGTTCAGGCAGATCAAGCTCAAATATTTAAAGGATGTTCATGTGATATCTTTTTACCTCTGATATAGTGCAGTTTTACAGAGAAACATGCAGTAATGACTTTGAATACAACGATTAATGGAGGATTTTTAATTGGGGAGCCATTCTGCCTGTTAGCTTTGCTGATCAGCCCAGTTTTAGTCAAGTAAATAAGCAGTGGAGGTTCTAGACCAAAATGACCAGGGGGGCCGAGGTGGGGCCAGTGTGTTTTTAGGGGGGCATGGCAAAACAGGTCAATATTTTATTTTATATATTTTATATTTAGCTTTTCAATTATTTTCATTACAGTTCATTTTCACAGCATGAAATCACACATATTTTTAAATTGCATCATCTCACTGTAGTAAGGAGGAAAAATAGAAAGTTAGTCCATTTACAGCTCCAGCTGTTGCTGGTCTTCAGGTTGCAGATAACAGCGTGTGTGTAGCGCTTTAAGCAGCCCGTCTAGAACACATGTAGTTTTAGCTCCGTTCTTCGAGCCGCAGCATGTCACAGTAAGAAATTCATATTTACATCACTGGCTGTTCAGTGCAGGGGCCATAACAGGGGCCAGGAGCAATTCTACAGGGGCTCTGGCCCACTCTGGCCCCCGTCAGAAACCGCAGATTGCACCACGTATGTAAATAAGTCGTCAGCTCCTCAGTTTAAACAAACCTGGATACTTACTATCAGTTCACCTAATGGGCTGTGCCAGAAGAATAACAATCAATATTTTTCCATTCACAGCAAAGTGCTTGTAGTGGCTTGTTGCACTAATACAGTTGTGAGATAAGTGTGGGTTTATCTGTTATTCTATAATGGCTTCAAACATGTCTCAGGCATTCAGAATCACTCTGGTGATTGAATCATTCTTTAAGAAATAACCAGAACTTACTTGTGGGATATTGTAGGAATGTAGGGAATAGCTATGAGGCAGCACTGGTTTAACATTAATCTAAATATCGATTCTATCAAATGTTCTGACAAAAATATACAGACTAAGTCATTAGGAACAGTTTGGGAAAGTCAGCTCAGCTTTAGCAAACATGAAAACTTCATTGCGTTTTAAATGAATAGAGCATAAATATTATACCAAGTACAACCGCTACATACACCAACCACAAATAAATTCATAAAGAGATGGTGAGAAAAAGAGAGGAGCCTCATGTTAATTAGAAACAAATAATTTACAATCTGAATTAACTTCCATGCTTTTAGAAATTTTGAAGCATAACAACATGTAGTACAAATATGCTAAACACACATGTGCAGCAGTGCATGCTATGAGGGCTTGCATTTGTGCTTGAATACAGTATTAGCTTGTTAAAATAACAGCTCTTTTATATGAGACTGTAATTCAGCATCATTGAAATCGTTTGGAATTTCATTAATAACAATACAGAAGCTGTGACTTCAGGAAGTTTTTGTCTTGAATATTCATCCAGCGGTGTTAGCAACATTTTTAATGTGCAATTATAATCTAGGAATAGCTATTTTGTCACCTAGTAACTGTGAAGTGCCACTTTCAAGCCTGTTCAAACAGGGATATTGTTACAAAAGTAACCAATGAGAGTCATACTGTATCCCTTATTAGTCAGACTAACTACTGAGTCAAGGGTATTAAAAATTAACCTTTTGAACCCTTGTGCTCACTGACAAGTGTCACATGTGGGGGCGTAAGGCCCACACACGGAGCTACCTGGAATAAATCGTGACCAGACGTGAGGCGAGGAGTTCATGATCAGAACTATACTTTTATTTACCAAAACAAAACAAGGCACGAGGCCCAGAAACAAAAACCAAACACAGATACTCTACAGGTGCTCTAAAGCGATGGACAGAACGGGGAACATTGACAGACACAGACC
>JBBPDC010000017.1:11137282-11154476 GCA_037974485.1 Hemigrammopetersius urotaenia
CACACACACACACACACACACACACACACACACACACACACACACACACACACACACACACACACAATCACACAATCACTCTGCTTCTGCAGAGTGTGCTGCTGCACAGGCCTAAGACTGGCCTTATAAACTTCAAAATATACAACAATAGCTAATGTAACAATGTTACATTACATGTTACATAATGTTTATTGTTGTTTAACTTGAAGTGATGACATGACAAAACAGACATTTAAAGGGGATTCCACCAGCATTTCAATATTTCTGCAAAATCCAAATCATTAAGCAGCAAAGAAAACCAATTAGTGTCTTGATGTGAAATGCTTCTTCTAGATAAACTCACTGATTTAATCACAGCAGGTTCACTTGAGTTTTAGGATAGTAAATAAAATGAGTTCCTCATTCCCATCACCACTTCTGTAAAAGAGGCCCAGATCAGTAAGTTTCTTTACAATGTACCATTTCACATCAGACATCTTTCGTTAGATCTGAATTATGCAGCAATTTTGACAAACCGTCAGAAGTCCCTGTTAAGGAAGCAGCAAGGAACTATCTATGGCAAAAACTCCTATCAAAATCTATCATATATCAAAATTTCACGCATAGAAAGGGACATAAATGAAATATTCATAGCAGTCTGCCTCACAAAGTCCCTTCATGACTATAATCTCTTCCCTGATCCATGCAGAAGTGATTTTTTATTTTTTTACAGCTGGTATCCCTCTTCACTCCCCATTAGAAGGACTGGCCAGTGGACACTGTTACCAGCAAGAAGAAAATGGCTGATTACAATCTCAAACTGTTTACTCAGAATTCCCCCAACTCGTCATGCACTTGTTAAGCATGCCTCCACTCATTAGGAGCTTCTGCTTCGTTTCTGCAACAGGCAGCTTGGTGCAGAAGCTGGAGATCCACTCTGCAGCTCATGACTTAATGAACTCATTAACAAACTGAAGAGATGCAGATAGCGAGAGGGGCCTGCAGACTATTGGCAGCATGCTCTTCACAAGAGTGAGTATGTATGTGTGTGTGTGTGTGTGTGTGTGTTTGTGTGTGTACTGCTTCTGCATCTATTCCAACCGTTAAGTACACTATCAGCCGTATATACCCTATGCAGACAGCCGGGTCAGACTAAACAAGAGGCATTTTGGTAGGTGCAGTTTACAAGAAAGGTGTCTGAGTTTGTTTTTCTACATAAATGTCATAGCTGTCCTATTCTGTCTCTGCCCTTTCCTGTTTCTGCACAAGTCTAGCTTGTCATCCTTGACCCATGTGCTTTTGTTGTTTGTTTTGCTTTTTTGTATCCTCCCTGGCTCTGCCCCTTTGTTATTAAATCCACCCGTGTTTAGTCTGTCGCTCCACCTGTCAGTATTCCCAGGTGTTTCTTGTACGTTTCTTGTGCCTGTATATCTATATGTTTGCACTGCTGTGCATTAATGTTGGTTAACACTGGGTTTTGTGCTTTTGGCATGTTTTGTTCCTTTGCTTTGTTTGTTCTCAGTTCCAGTTTTATGTCAAGTGGTTCCTTGTGTCTACATGTTTGATTGACAACATAGTCTTTTATTCTTTGGCAATAAAATGTATTCCAAATATGACAATGATGTATTATGTTCGTTTTTCTTTTATTTAAGATAGATAGGGTTGTATAGGTCATAGTGCAATAAATGAATAATGAAAATCTAAATAAATAAATAAATGAAAAACAACTGCAAATAATACAACAGCAACAATAAAAAAGTAATTCGCTTTTTACTTGTTATTGTGTTGTATTATGAATTTTTAGAAAAATAGTGATGGTAACATATTCCACTACAGTACAGACAACAGAAACATATTTAGAACGCAAAGAGAATCCATCTGGATAAGGCAGCTGGAAAAAAATCTGCTATTGTTAATTTTGTTTAATTCACACTATTCCTCATTGTTACCGACAGGCAATTTGAAGAAAAACATTTTAATGATGTTCTGAATTATTTTTTTTTTGTTCTCATTGCTTGCAGTCCACAGCTGCACCTACAAGTCTCCTAAAAGTAAATGTGTTAAATTTTCATTTTAAATGATCCCAGAACACAGTTAGGCACATCTGTTGTTTTTCTTGTATCAATGACTGAATCATTTACATTTGAATGTGAATTGAGTTGTTATGAATTGAGTTGAGCTGCTATGCTAAGTTCAGTTAATGAAATGTATGTAACATGAAATGTATTCACAAATCACTCATTAACATGTCCATGAATAATGAGACTGTCCAGTTTATTTCTTAAAAGAGCTCAGTCACACTCAGATAAATAACTGGCACATCACACTGATTTATCATTTGACTCATGCTCCAGCGGGGTCTTCAAAGTTGGTGGAAAAGTTTGGTTCAGTTCCTCTTTAGAGTCCAGGAAAAAAGGATTTGTGGTGTCTCTATAAAATAGTATGTTTTTTTCTGCACTTTGTGGATTAAATATATTTTTTAAAAATGATCCTAAAAGTGTTAAAACTGACTGTATTTTGAAATCTGCCTTTTTGAAATTCAACATGTTTTTTTGAATGCATATTCTGGCAGATCCAACCAAGCTGGTGCTGCAGTGTAGGCTTATGGTTAAAATATATTATTTAGTTCTAAGTCATTATGCGCATGAGTCATGGATAAACTCTTCCATTAGCAGTGATGTGTGGGGTCCATTTCAAACATTGGCCATGCTACGAGTCGAAGGATAACTTCCCTGCCTGCATTAGCAAGTAGTTACCTGACTGTTGTGTTATATGCATGTAATCTGACAACACAGTAGCATACTGGGAACCCCTGCTTATCAATACATTTGAAACATTTGGTTGTGAAATGTTTGAATGGGATTAAAGTGCTTGGCTTGGAAATGTGAAATATTTTTAGCAATGTCTGTTTAGTAGGAAGTACTGCCAGATTAAAGAGTACTCAGAGAGCCACACAAACAAATGACTAAGCAAGAGGTTATAGCTGCCTTAACGTTTTGTCCCCCATTTTTAAGGGGTACATATTTCAGCATACAAAATCAATCATGTAACAAGTGTTAATTGCCTCATACAGTATCAGAATTTACCCTAGCTGAGACTACGATGAGAAACTAAACACAATATTTCCAGACATTATCATATTATATACAAAAATGTGTATTGTATTAGGTGTAAGAAAAATCATTCAATCCGACATGGTGCCATAGTGTCCAGCATGTTCAATAGATATTTGCACACAACTAAAATGTGCATGACACTGAATGTCATTTTCTAATGGTTTGTTGTTGGCCAGTCTGTGAGCATCTGTGGGCTATATTACTGTGAGGTTGTCTAGAAATGATGTTGACATGTCATGACAGGGTAGTCTGGCGGACTGAATGAGGCAGTCAGGGCAGGAACAGAGAGTGCTCTGGGAGTTTATAACTGACAAATAGGATCTGGAATGTAACCTAAAAAGAGAGAGATAGAAGAATGGGGTTAAAAAACATAGAAAAACTTCACAGGCATCAGCTTAAGACTGGATTCTGTGACTGTTTGCTACAACTAGACCACTATGACCTGTGAGTTTCTAACTGAAAGACCCTTTCATATGGACAGGTAAAAATGTGTAGGTCAGCATGTGAGCTCAGTGACTGAGGCAGGTCTTATACTAAAGCATGATGGCCGTAGCCTGCCTCTGATATTCTGTTAAGACAGGGCCGTGGATGCGGGGCAATAAAATTCCATTTGCAATTTCATGCATGACTGTGCAGCCTCTGCTAGACTTGAGCTGCAGTTTTTCAGCAAGACAAGCATGTAAACCTCAATTACTGAGACTTTCCTCTCGCTTTGAACACGGAGGAAAGGGGAATCACTATTAAATGGAAACCAAGTGACTGTAGCGGTGTGTGTGTGTGTGTGTGGGAGAGAAAGAGAGAGGGAGAGAGAGATAGAATGAGTGAGAGAGAGAAAGAGAGGATGAAGGTTATTCCATAAATGGAACAGTATTATACTAGGCTTCCCTCTCTGTTCCAGCCAATTGTGAAATGATATTCATATAAAATACAGCTCTTCTCCATCACTTACTATATATCATCAGCTTTAGAACAAAATCTTCCCAAAAGTAACTTTACAGATGAAGAAAAACATTCTTAACTGAGTGTGAGGTAATGCAATATTTTTTTTTCTTAAAGCCTTTTCAACCATTTCGGTTAATCAAGTCAATGTAAAACTTTGACACAGTCTAAACAGTAACAAGGTTTTGTTCTTACAGTGGGGATAAATAGACAGTGCTGCTATCAGAGTGTGCAGGGGTCCCTCCTAACAAGGTCTCTGTCTACAAGCTCAGTCTTTGGCCATTCCTTGGCCAGTTCCAGTATATGTAATATGTTTTTTCCCTCTTCATGTTATATGTATGTATAAATATGTTTTTATGGTTGGGTTTGCCCCGTTTTCTCCCACAGTCCAAAGACATGCACGTCAGGCGAATTGGGGATTATAAATTGACCATAGATGCGAGTGTGTGAGTAAATGGTGTGTGCATGTGTGTGTGCTCTGCTGTGGGCTGGCTCCCCGCCCAGGGTGAGTCCCTGCCTCATGCCCATAGACCCCAGGATAGATTCCGGGTACCCACGACCCTAGTAAGGAATAAGCAAATATAAGTTTGTAGAACTTCTGGAGGCATGAAACTGGACATGAATTCATTAACAGCAGGAGTGCTGAAATAGAATAAGGTTCTGTTACAATGACCTAACATATCTGCATTCCTACTCTCAGAAACTTTATGAATATTGGCCCTGGTGACTGTAAAGGCCATGGCACATGATTCATATGCATATACTCATTGTGTCTTATGGATGGGGGCACTGTCATCCAGATAAAGACCACTTCCACCACAATATGTTTCTTTAAACGCTGAAAGAATAATTTCTATTGGTTTGCTGTGACCCTTCTTTTGTAAACTCAAACTGTACCAGCAAAATGCCCTCTACAGGTTAACAGAGCCTTGATCCCCTTACTGTAGGGGTCAGACACTCAGGCCTGGACTGCTGTGGCAGGTAAATTCATGCACTTGGGGAAGGATAACTCATCTGACCATAGGGTTTATTCTCTGCTATGCTACAGTAATATCCCTCTCTTTGGAGTTTAGGACAGAATGCTTTTTCTGAAACAGCTACTGTTTTTACAGAAACATTGAAGTCTTTAGTCCAAAGTTCCTGTCATCCATGCTTGGATAATGACATTTCTTGAGGCTTCTAGAGTTTTTACTAGTTAGAACCGTGACCTCAATATGGTTTCGTAGTTTTACAGGAGACTTGTTAGGGGTGGGGTGGTGTTGTACAGAATGCGAAATCAGGATACATTTTATCTTTGATACATGCTGTATTTGACCACTAACTGTTTACATCACTTTTTATGACATGACATTATGAGATTAAACCACGTGATTAATATTATTATATTATTATTATAATATTTTCTTGTGCCACCAAAATAGCTCTGACCTGTTGACTCTTGAAGACCTCTGAGGGTGTGTTGTGTTGTCTGGCAACAAGACATTAGCAGCAGATTTTTTATAAGTCCTGTAAATTATGAAGAGGGCATCTATGTTTCGGACAAGTTTGTCCAGTACAGTGCACACATGCTTGATCAGACTGAGATCTGGAGAATTTGGAGGTCAAGTCAACACTTTAAACTATTTATCATGTTCCATTCCCAAATAATGCTTGCCATGCTGCTGAAAGTGTCCACTGCCATTACGGAATGCTTAGACCACTTCTCATAGGTTCTGATGACTGCATATTGGGAACACCCAAAATTCTGCTATAATTCTGCAAAACATCTGACCCAATCATACAGCCCTGTCAAAGTTGCTCAGAAGTGAACTTCAAGAACTGACTGTTCACTAATATTCCCCACCCCTTCACAGATGCCATTTTAAAAAGATAATCACTGTTATTGACGTCACTTGTCAGTGATTTTATAGTTGTGGCTGATCGGTGTCCAATAATTAATTTTAGTCTGATATGATAAAATCCCACATGACTTTGGGCATAAAATCTGTTATTGTTGTATCTTAAATGAGTGTCCAACAGGGACGTCACTAGGACGGAAAGACAAGGGGGGCTTAACACCCAGGGTTGTAGGAAGGTATTAACGTGTATAGAGGGCTGAAAACTTTTCACCAAACCTTTCCTTTCACTTAAGGAAACAAGTAAAATTAAGCAGTGAACAGTTATGGACACTCATAGTACTGTTCTGTTGAACTGAGTACAAACGGCGCTACCAGAGAAATATTACTAAATGGGCTCCGGTTGCTGCTCCGGTTGCTACTCGCTAACAAGCAGTGCCGTGTTGCTTCGCTTGGGTCTTAATGCCAGTCCTGCTACCTACATAATTTAAAAAATAGTATAATAATTGCTATATATTTAGGGTGGCTTGGGATCATTTTGGGGGAGGGCTTCAGACCCCCCAAAATAGACCTAACGACGCCCATGGTGTCCAACAGCACCCATTTGAAAAATGCTGTTTGAAAAAACCAAACAAATTCATACGTTATTCACTTTTTAGCCAAACATTTTCACTGATTTCTTCATATTTGCACTCAATTGAGCTAAAAGAATGTATAGACCAAAGGGTTCCTGTAGTAGCAGTTTGTGACGATATATCAAGCAACTGTTATTCCACAGGCAAGAACATCTATAACACCATTTCAGCAACACTGATAAAGTGATGACAGCTACTTTTTGAAATACACTCACCTAGGCACTCAAGGGATGTAGTGCCTATCCCTCAGTGAAAATTATAAATCCACAATATATTACACCATTCTGCAACGAAATAACACCCTTTTACATTTGCAGTGCTAACGGGCGGTCTTGAAAAGGAGGAGGCTTTCAAGTCTTGTTGTAAGACTTCAGATGAGAAACATCAGAGCATTAAAACAATTCATTTACCTTTCAGAGTCAGAGCTGATGTTGCAGTCATCAAAGGTTTGTCAGTCAAACCAAATAACACTTCACATTCAAGCTGTAGGGACAAAACACACACCTATCCCAAGGCTTTGGGATGTTTAATGTATAGGGCTTATGCATAACACAATAAAAAAAGAAAGGAAGAAGACTGCAGACACTGCTGTTAGTGGAATTGCAGTGTGTCTGTGTTGGAAAAGGGCTGAAGGTGTGTGTGAGTGCGTATATGTGTGTGTGTGTGTGAGTGAGTGAGTGAGTGAGTGAGTGTGTGTGTGTGTGTGTGTTTGTGAGAGAGACTGTGAAGGAACTGAGTAAATCTACTTTAGTGTTCTACACTTGAGCAGGCAGCAGTAAGTGCCCCCCACATTTCCATACGAAACAGCATTATATCACCGGCTCTCTGCAGAAGAGCTTTGGAATCCTAAAAGGCAAAAGAGATGCTGTCCATATCATTGCCTTGTAGAGAGCAGAGTAGGTAGAAAAGCAGACTATAATTTCAGATTCCTCTTCATATAAAGACTGTACACCAAGATACGTAATGTCACACATAACCTCACTGAACCTAACTGCAGCTGCTCAGTGGAGTGTTCTGGATAATTAGACCAGGTTGAAATGGTACCACAGCTGCAACATGTTCAAGGTGATTATTATTATCCAAGAAGCATTCAGGTAACAACTATAATATTGCTACTCCATAAAACAGACATCGCTTTAGTTGTACTGCAGGGCAATCTATTATCTGTACTGCTATTGGTGCAATATAAAATGCTGTTTTTTTAGTTTTAGCCAGTGGGGAACCCTCAGGGTCTTCTAGGTCTTCAGAGTATTCCTGTTTTTCAGGACCAAAACGGTCCGTACTGTTAACATTACATGTCTACAATGTTTGAATATATAAATTTAAACACTGTACGGATGTGGGCTTTATAGGCCCTAAAGATTCTTTAAGTATACAGTAGTCAGACCCTTCTTTGGGCTACAGTACATCAAACCATAAAAGTTCCTCAAAAATCATACACAGCAAGTTTGACCTCATAGAGAAAAGCCATTTAATCATGTAAAGATCCTTTTGGATATCCAAATGTTTCTTCGAGTTGTCATAGGAGGAATTTAAACTTGCAAATAGACAAAAAAGTTTTGTGGGTTTTCTTTAACCTTTTAAAAGTACAGAAATCCCCCGCTGTCGCTGGGTTTAGGTTCCAAGACCACACGCATATAGTGAAAAACCTAAAAATGCCTAAAAATGCCTACTTTTATAGTGTAAGCCCTAAATATGCACCCAAACATACTCCCAAAGAACTTCAATTTCATTTTAAACTTTTTAAACTTGAAGATACTCCAGCAGCTAACACTCTGGAGGAGAGTGACTGGCAAGACGGGCTCAACCACACAAATTACCCACAGAAACATGCATTAGTTCACTAACTCTACTTGACAAACATCTACTCCCCCTCTAACACTCACAAAAACACATATAACTGGGCCAACCGTGCCGCAAAGGCTCATGGGAGCCAGTCCTGTCCTCTGCAGGGTTTATGTTCGTGCGTGGTGCTTAGCAACCCAGCACAGAGCAGAAAGGGGGAGTGGGGGATGAGGCCCGGACATCACCAAAGCACAAAAAAGGTTTAGACAATTTTTTAGATGTATACAATTGTGACAAAAACAACAACAACAACAATAAGAATAATAAGAATGATTATTATTATTATAAACACTGCGCAAGAAACAATACAACATTTCACATCTGGCTGCAAACTACTGACACACACAGACAATACACACAGACACAATCAGGTTGCAAGCATCATACACAGTTGGCACTACAACATCAACTTATAGACACGCACACACCATATTACAAATGCATACATAACACAGTTCTAGAGAGCAAAACACACTAACTGTATTACAACAGAACCATCCTGACAGACAGAACCATCCACCACAGATCTGACATCACACTGATTCACAAACAGAACAAAACCACATACATTATAGACATCACCATACCACACACACACAACCTATAAAAGACACACACAGATAAAATACACAATTACGCAAAACCTGGCATGTGAAATACAGCCCCTCTGGGGAATGGAAAAGGTGCCTCATTGTTCTGTCTTGCACTGGTGTCATCCCACATGCACTACACAAAGGTCTAAACAAATTAGATTTGCAACCAAACATATACATGACATTACAGAAAGCTACCATAATAAACATATGCCACATAGTCCAAAAATTTATAAACATGCCCTGATGTCTAACATAGGATACAGTCACAGGAATATCCCAGAATTAAAACATACAAATAATAATAATAATAACAATAATAATAATAAACAATAATAATAATAATAATAATAATAATAATAATAATGATAATGATGCATGGGAGTAGACAGCCCTACTCCCATGCCAGAGTAATGAAGAGTAGTGAAGACATGACTTGGCGTCCAGTAGAGCTTAATCCAGTGGTGTTTATTCAAGCAACTCCTTGACCAGCAGATAGCAGCACACCAGAGCCCAGACAACAAAGCCCAGCCCAGTAAAGGAATCTGCCCAGTGAAGTCCATCCAGCAAATCCCTGCCCAGTGGAGCAGAGCCAAGCACAGACCAGTAGAGCCCAGTCTGGTTGAGCATTGACAACCGGAGCTGAATGTAACCATTTCTTTGACCCAGCGTGGCTCAGTCTGCCTGGGCAGCTGATTAAGAACTAGAAGCTGAAATGACAGCACCTCACACTGCTAATGACACATGGTGGAGCAGAGAAAGAGCCCGCACACACCTCATTAACTACACAGACACTGACACGCAGACACACACACACACACACACACACACACACACACACACACAGAGGAGGGCTGACCAGACTGGACCTTCACAGGAGGTCAATGAGACAAGAGCAGCTTCTCTGTCACCTCCCAACAGAAACACATCATTAACATCTCTCTCTCTCTCTTTCTCTCATTTTCTATACACACACATTCATTTACATCTTGATAGATATGCTCAAATGCACACATGCATGTACGTACACATATATAAACGCAAATGGGAACACAAACCTGAATCTTCTGCAGGTTTCAACACATGATACAAGCTTTGATCATGCCTCTCTTGATTAAAATGCAGTATTTGTCACAAATGGATTTTCTCAATTCCTTCCTTCATATTTTCGGATGTTTTGCTTCTGATGATCTTTGATGACCTCAGAAGCTCATGACCTCGTCCATTCCTCCAATCAGAGTTTACCATCTCCTGTTTCTTACCTCTCTAATGTGACCGTGTGTTCAGCTCACAGAACTCATAACAGTTGGGCATGCACAATACTACACATATTAGCTTCTTCAGCTTCTTCAGTATCATCAAATTAGCAATACTAAAACTATAACAGCATTGCACAGAGGTTTCTTGTTGCCCAGCTTTTTTTACACTGGGATAACCCTAAATTGTTATTGAATGTAATAACTTGTGAAATTGAGTGGTAGGAGTTCATCATTGTTTCACGAATGAACTTTCCTATATTTGTTTATATGGACTCCATAATCTCCAGGGTTCAAAGAACAAATTACATTGTTCTTTTAACCCTGTAGATTATAAAGTCCATATAAACATTGCTCAAAAGCCTACAGAAATGTTATTTATTTTTACAGTACCTCATCTATGCTTTTGCGTCAACATATCTTGATGCTGTGCTTTTACTGAATATAAGACTATGTAGCACATTTTGATCAATGTATTTTTTACATGAAATGTCAAGGCCTGTCAAACTTCCAACAGGCTCCAGATTTCAGAGGGTTAAAGAGTTTGTGAGAAGTGCCGATCGCTGTGCCTATGGGTGCTGGGAGCTGTGGAGGGATGGAGTTAAAGTTGGGTGAGGCACGGTGACATTTAATGTGCTGGGGGTATTTACACTGACATTTTCGCTCTTCTGTTTTGTGCTAATGCCACTGCGGCTAGCATGATGACAGCTAATGCCACAGTGACGCGGCCTTGCCTCCATTTGTCATCTGCCACCACAACAAGCTAATTAGAGTACAGCACATTCTGGCCACTTGATTGGCTACCGCTGCACTTACAACTGCGACAGTGTTGTTAACATTATGGCCGCATCTGTTTAACCACACTTCCTATCACACACATACACACACACACAATACAGCTCTCCTCACTATATACATCAACAGCTTTGGCGTCAGAGCTAGCTAAATTTAACCTGACTAAAATGATTTCAATGCAAGGTGCAGGGAGCCATCAGTCAGCAACTGCATAGCTACACTCACCCACAGCCTGAGATTCACTTGGATTTGTGCACATTTAGAAGCCAGGGGCTCAAGAGGGGAAAAAAGGTATACAATAAAATGAATTAAGCTTAATTTAATTGACAGTATTTCGCAAATATCAAGAGAAACAGTAAAATCATGTTTCAAAGGAGACCAAGCATTATGTTTTTTCCCCAGGCGATTAAAATGCTAGCATTACTAACTAAACAGGGATTTGAACTTCCATCTCAAAGGCACAGGGCTGTAGCGTTACCCCTGAGCTATCTGCAGTGCTGTGAAAAAGCATTTGCCCATTTAAGATCCTCATACACAATTTTAAATAAACACTAAGAAATACAAAACACAGTTTTTGAATAATTGTTTCATTTATTGAAGGACAAATACTTATATTGCTCCTGTGACAACATAAATGCTGGCTAAACTTAATAGCTTGTTATGCCACCTTGTTACGCCAAGCCCAGACCCTTAAAAACTTTGTAACCCATTCCAAACTGATATATTGAAATAAATATTTCTGATCAATCTCTTGAGATGATGGCATATTATGCTGCTTGCTGTGACCTTTTTACCTGCTTCATATTGCTGTAAAGCTTTTATTCAAATGTGATTTAGATTCAACAGAGCTGGCAGTAATTAATCCTGGGTAATGTCTAGTCTAATTGACCCCAATTATCAAGTAAATATGGCTAATTGGTTGACTGCATAATTAGAGTAGGGATGAATTATTTGAAAAAGTGTGACAAACTTTCCAAAACTAGAAGAAATCACTGCACTGTGATTGCTAAAAACTGCCACAATGATTCCATTTAAGAGCCCCATATAGACACCAATCTCTGCTTTTACAACAAAAAATGTGATTTCGAAAGTTTATAGTAGCTCTTACATACATTTTCTTGGTAGTTGTTCAGAATTTCCACATTATGAAGGCTTGTGGTGTAGGGCTTGGTTTCATGACTTTATATGAAATTAGCATGTGACATAAATGGTTATGACATTACACATTGCAGCATCTTCCCTGACAATAAGCAGTACTGGTCTCTGTTGTATTAACTGACATAATCTGTCATGACAACATATGACAACATATGACATCTGCCATGACTTTTATATGACATGGTTACATCCATGTGATGTAGCAGAGTTCAAGTAAAGTGTGACCCAATTATTACTGTAATTACTATTATAACTTAATATTGGTGCAGGTCATTTTATGGCTGTTTTCTTTTAAATAAAATGTGTCATATCCGTCAAACACCTCTTAATCATTGTAAAATCACTGTAATGCATGGTCTCTCATGGCTTCTTGCATTTATTCATATTTCACATAACACATTTCTGGTGAAAATGGAAAATGTTTGCTTATATTGCGGGCAACACTTAAAATAATAGTTCCTAATATTTTGGAGATACATTGTACTTTGAGAACACTAGGCCATCCCCAGCCTCTCAGCAGCAGAAGGCAATTTGAATGTAATTTGGATTCCAGTAACACATATAGGTGCTGCAAATGGAGCTTCATCCATGTGTAAAAGTTTACAAGGTTACAGTAATGTTGAACAATCATTCAAATGACCTTTAATAAAAAAAACACAACACAAACATACAGTACATCCATGCATGCACAAACAGATGTCTGATTCTGATAAATATGTATTATTTTTTTAATTCTACCATCTGTTCACACAAGAGACGGACTAAAGTATCGATGTGATGGTGTGGAAGAAAGAAAAGAAGACAGTTAGTCAGAAAGAGAGCAAGAGAGGCACACACACAGACAGAGAAACATACATACACACTCTCATCATCAGCTGTCAAAGAGCTGAGTGAACACAGCAGATGGGCCTCCTTGCGCGCTGATTGGCACACTATGTTTTTAATAAAGAGACGCAGTGATGCATAAAGCTTTATAATGAAAGAACTGTAGTCTGTACAAGTTTAAGCGTTAGACTGCAGGAAGGCGTGGCAGAAGTGTCAAAGGATTAATCATAGATATGAGCTATTCTGAGTTCTGATTTCAAGCTATTTTTGATATTTATTTTGGGACTAGCGATGCTGTTTGCACTTTTATGTTCAGATGTTCATGGAGTAGAAAAAGGCTGTCTGTTGAACTGTGAGAAAACAAAAAACAGACACCTAATGCAACCACAAAACAAAATAATGCACCATAATATGCATAGTCTTCCTATCATGTGGTGTTTAACGGACCATAAACTACAAATGATTTTTTCTTATTTTTTATTAAGTCCACTTATAACATCAATTTGTTTGCTTCTATGTACCCAAACACTTTCAATTGATTTATTTATCTTTTAGATTTAAGAAGGCTGCTTTTATGACAATGCTTTTATCATGGCATCTATTTTGACTGGTTGCATTGTTCTATACAATCAAATAAGAAGTCAGAGTTGAAAGGTTTGGAAGAAGCTTTTTACTTTAGACTAAAATTCCAAGGGATTTTAGAAAACAAACTTCAGCCATTCCTTTTTGATCTGGTGGAAAGCTGCAACTGCAGTAGGCTAAATGGATGGTATGAAATAAATTTATATAAATATATGTATATAAATATATAAATGTGCTCATGATTGGAACATCCAGTTGTGGCTGATGTTTTCTATCTCAGGTGGCAATAATCTAATATCAAAAACACTGAGTAGTCATCAACTATCAGCTACCAAAAGTTTGAAATCACATCCCATATTAGGTCAGTAATACTTTATATTGAATAGTAACTCAATAGTAAAATGCAGTTATACATATTGTTAATAGATATTGTGATATTAACTCAATTATTACATTTTTTTTTAATGTTTCATATTGCTCAAGCCACTTTTTAAAAACACTTTACACACTTTCCAGTGCCAGTGAAACTTCAAAATGTACTATAACCAGCAAAACAAAAAAATTTCACATGTCAGCAGGACCATTTTATTAAACTCAAATCAGACATTACATTTACGGCATTTATCAGACGCTTTTATCCAAAGCGACTTCCATTCCCTACCTACAGGGGACAGTCTCCCTGGAGCAACTTGGGGTTAAGGGTCTTGCTCAGGACCCAGTGGTGGTGCTGAAGGTAGGATTCGAACCCATGACCGCTTGGTCAGGAGGCAAGTATCCTACCCACTGAGCTACCTCCACATTACAAACGATACAGTATTGATTAGGATTGAGTTTAAAATTTTATTTTTGTATGAAAACACACACACACACACACACACACACACACACACACACACACACAAATGTTTACTGTAATGCTCCTTGCATCATGCTAGCCCATCCTGTCCAAGTTTTCAGCCACATTACATCTAATGTTCACTGTAGCGATGCGTCTGGGGAAGTATCTTTGAGAATGCTTTATCCAACATTGGCAGTGCTCAGTAGGATTATCTTGGCACCCAGCATGCATAGGGACATTTGGTGATGTGGATGATGATTATAAACCTTCTATCTCCATGGGTTCAGGAAGGGGGAGTATGGTGCCAGAAACAATGAAGACATCCATGGCCTGCAGCAAAGTGCTCTGTGATTACAGTAAAGGAGTGGAGCCAATTTATCCAACAAATATTGAGACATTTGTACTCAGTTGCTCTCTGTCACCTTCTGGTACCAGTATTCTGTACAGTTAATCAAGAAACAAGATGAGGTGCTCTGTGTTGTCTGGGCCAGTAACTGAATTCTGCAACAGAACACCATCATTGGATGCACACATTGGGATATTTATCTCTCTCTGGCCTGGAAAGAGTTGGTAAACCACGCGATTTAGTCTAAGAATGCTCCACCCGAGGAGTTAAGATTCCCACCAGGAACCAACATTCTCACATGCACACAGACAGGCATATAAATGGTTGCTGAGAACCAGAGTACTCACGGTATGATGAATTGAAAGTGAATGCTGGGGACAAGTCGGTATAAGACCCAATGTCTTTCCAGTGCCTGATTGACATCACGTGACTGGTGAATGTGACAGTTAACTTAGCAAATAAATGAAAATGAACAAAGTCTTAGCAGTTTATTTACAATGATTTACAATTGGCGATGGACTAATGACTCCCATGCAACACAGATAATGTGTAAACCAAAAACAGACTGTCGAAAGTCTGAGAAAGTCAGTTATGTGCCAGTGTTGGCACTGGCAGTTTCCAATCAAGATCTAACCCCTCTAAGAGCTCCATATACAGAAGCCATGCTTCCGGGTGGGGCAACAATCTGTAAAAGTCAAATAGATGCCGGGATGCCTTTCATACGAAAAAAAGCGTTTGGCAGGAATCCAAAATGACTGTAAAAAGTGGTGTCATGTCCAAAGTGTGTTGATCTTTGCTTCACTAAGCAGCATGGATTTGAATCTGCTGTAAACTGTTTTGTGGGTTCACAGAAATAAACAAACCACCCTGAGAGCAGTGATATAGTGAGCACATGGATTGAGGTGTGAACTCCAACAGCGTCCACATAGTACTTGAAAATCAAAAAGAGGAATCAATGTTTCGCCAGTATTAGCCATTTAAAAGGTCCACAGAGAGAAATAACGATCAACAGTGTGGCCTGCTGCTACAGTAAGCAGGTGCCACACGGGACGTATAATAAATAACGCCACTGGTGGGATGGAGGAGGTAGGGGTTACTGTTAGCTAAAGCTGATAAGAAGGACAGTGAAACTGCCTGACTGAGGGGAGTTTTCCCCTAGAGTACCCTTCCAAAGGCAGCCTCCTCTTCACAATCTTTAATCATCATAAGTGAATGAGCAGTTCTGGTCTCTGAATGTCTTGTGGAGCACAGCAGCTTTACTCACTTAAGCAATACAACACACGATACACACTTCTCTCCACAGACCTTTTTCAATAGGTTTCTGGGGAAATTGATGACTGGATGCTGCTTTCTCTCTCTTTTGCTATCCCAGTCTCCCTTTCTCTCTCTCTTCCTCTTCCTCCCTTCTCTCTTCCCTCTTTCTCACTTCCCCATCCTCCTCTCTTTCTCTATCCCCTCTTTTTCTCCCTCTCTCTTTCTCTACCTCTTCTCTATATCCACAGTGTTCCACTCTCTCTCTTCCTCTCTCTCTTTCTTTCTCTGCATTAATAAGTGACTTATATAATCATCATTAATAAACAGTAACCAAACAACACCACCAAAGACTGAACCCCAACACAATTAAACATCATTAGATTGTTAAAGAAGAGAAACCTGTTAGACCATCAGCATAAAGAGTTTTGCTTGTTGTGATAAAAAATAGCACAACTCGCTTATATGACAGTCATAGCTGACTCATACGAAAAGTATGAATTGTAATCAAATAATTGAAGCATTAGAAGAAGGCATGTTTGCTATCTGAGTCCTACTCTTCACACTGAATGAACTCACAGCACCCAGTTTTAGTTCAGCTTCCTCAATAAGTCCTTCCCTGCACTCATGAACCAGTAGGACCCCCAGGGAATTCATCTGCGTGTGAAATCAAGGCAATTTTATTTGTACACTCTTTGCCAAGAGGGCATCAGCAACAGACACAACACAACTCAAAAAAGAGCAGGCGGTGCTTATGACTACAGCGAGCTTATGTCTGGGGTATTGTAGCTCTGGTTTCAATGACATGAACTGGAGATTTTCTCATGTCTCAGCCAATGCGCCAGTCGAGCCTTGCAATTATTTCACACAGAACCATATACAAAGCATGCCCACACACTGTTTTTCACTCCAGCATCTCCCAAGGTGTTTTATTCTAGGAACATCATTAAAACTCAGCTAGGTGGTCTCAGCCAGTTGATTTGGTTTATTAGCTGCCTGTACAATTAGGCAATGCGTAGAAACGACATGGTCAAAGGCCATCTTAAACAGAGCCATGGGAGGAAGCAAGGACTCAAAGATGTTGAAGGGGTTGCATTTATACAGAGAGGAGAGAAAGTGAATGGTCTCTCTCTTTCACACACACACACACACACACACACACACACACACACACACACACACACACACACACACACACACA
>JBBPDC010000017.1:11163316-11179518 GCA_037974485.1 Hemigrammopetersius urotaenia
TGTTGTATAGATGCTCTGACTGCAGTATCTTGGTTAAATAGTCGACTCAGATTTAAGCTGTTTTTCAGGTAAGAAACGGTCGTGGACTTCTTAAGCACTGATGTACGTCGCTCTGGATACGAGCGTCAGCTAAATGCCGTAAATGTAAATGTAAAATAAAGCCCATAACCCCTTTGTTTTTTTAATTTGTGGGAAACACTGCTTTGGATGTATAAAGGCTATTGGTTTGTTCCTGCTGAAGGCTTTAACTGCCTAGATGTTGAATTCTGAGCAACTGAAGCAAAAATTAAGCAAGCAAGGATTTCGGTCAAATAAAAAAAAGTCCTGAGTGCAGAATACAGCAAGCTGCACACAAAGCCGTGTTGTTTAGATCATAAGCAGATTCAAGTGTTCATGCAAAGCAATTCTGATCACGGCGTGTGCTAAAACTATATATTAAAGGATTAGACTCTTTTTCTCAAAGCATTTCCAAATGTTTATTCATGTGTTCAAACATTAAATCATCTGTTTCATGTCTAATTTACATCTATTGTATACGATCAGCTCAAACCCCAGCAGCCAGCTCAACCCTTCAGTGTGCGTCTGAGTTTAAAATGCATGTAGAAGTGAAACTGATGTCTCCAAGGGTGCCTTTACTACAGCATGCCTTAGTGCAGCACTCTTCATCTCAGTGAAAACCGTTTTAAGTTAAGCTGCAGTGTCAAGCAATGGAAAACTGGATGAGTGGGCAAAGCCAGAGGTCCGATGTTCCCCACGAACATGTGCATACGCTCACTCCTCATCACATGCGTAGTGTCTATAAACCCTGAGGGGTCATCCAGCCAGCGTCTTGTTAAATGTGAGGCATGCTTTACTGAAAAGAAACTTCTTAAGGGGGAACTTAAAGGACCCGACTGATGAAAGAGGAAAAGCTTACGCTTAAGATCAATAAACATTTCAGTCTTCGTGTGGAGTGTTATACAGCTCTGGGGGTCGAAAACAGCCAAAACTATGTTCGATGAGAGACTAGAGGCAAGGGTCCATATTGACGGGTGAGTTGCGGATGACGTGGCACTTAAGTACAAAAATGGATCATTTTCTTAACTCCAGGCTTTAAAATGCAAAGCAGGATCACACACACACACACACACACACACACTCGCTCACGCGCTCACACACACACACACACACACACACACACACACACACACACACACACACACACACACACACACACACACACACACTCACGCTCTCTCTCTCTAAACACATAACACTCCCATATTGGTGTGTTTTCAAAAATATCCCTGTCAAGAAACGGTGCTACAGCAGCAATTACCTGGTGTGATCCTGAAGGTAAATAGGTTTATCTACTGAGTCAGGTCTTCCATTCTGCATCCTCCTTTTTTCTCACCCCAGCCCTCATAACCACTAATCACACTCAAGCCTGCCTTCCAGCGAGAGAGGACAGGCTGCTTGAATGTGTGTGTGTGTGTGTGTGTGTGTGTGTGTGTGTGTGTGCACGCCTGTCTAGAGACGATAGAAATGTTACATCAGCTGACAGCAGGGGCCTTGGAGCAGAGTTCATGTGTGTATGTGTGTGTGTGTGTGTGTGTGTGTGTGTGTGTGTGTTGTGTGTCTCTATGGACCTTCTAGTATTGGGAATGTTCTCGTGTATGTGTGTTGACTGCAGAGGCCTTGAAAAACTGTGTGTATGTTTGCATTGAATTTAAGGGTTCAGGAGCAGTGTGTGTGTGTAACTGTTTTCAGTGTCCAGCTGAGGGGTCACCCAAACTGCCCAAACTGCCCAAACTGTCCAAGCTACTCACCAAAGGTTAATAAAGTTCTCCAAACTGAATATTATTTTCAGCTACTTACGATGATGAACTCTACCCAATTGGGCAGATATCAAACACAAACATAAATAAATAAATAAATAAATCAAACACACGCACACACAAGACCTAAGTACCTGCAAAATCTGAGGACCAAACATAGTGCGAACATCTGCACACTTCAGCTCAGTTCAGTTAACTCGAGCACAACAACACACAGAGGAGAGAATGAGAAAAAAACAACCTGTGTTCTTACACAGTGATCACGCTGCTTGTGTTGGGAAAATGTGCTAAGCAACAAAAATAGTAAAGTAATGAGCTAAAGAAAGGAAGTCATGAAGCAAATGCTCACATCTCCTAGCACGTCTCCACATGGCTGCTAAAACATGAAACAAGCTCATTAAAATTCTGGTGCAACTCTAGCGGCCTCCATGTTTATAATTTTCCTAACTGAGGAAAATAATCCTCCCCAGAGAGGGAACAGATGCTGATGCCGAGCATCCAACCCCCCACGCCCGCTCACAGTGTGCACAGCCAAACGCACACAGGATGACACGCATATCATATCACAAATGTATAATAACGCACACCTGTCAGCACATGGGACTGCAATTATCACTGATTATTAACAACTGTGCTGGCCATGTAGCCCCTTTTAGACGTGTCACAGCATCTCCTACACCTCTACACCTCCAAAACACAATATACAGGTTCTTAAATGACCATCCAAACAAGCACAATATCGACATAGCTTGCCAGTGTAACAGTGGCAAGAGAGCAGCCTGCACTCCTCTTTCACTGACTGGTTTGTATGGAGGATGCCACAATTGGGACCATTTAGAATTACATTTAGACTTCATAACTCAAAAGGAAGCAACTCTGTATCTGCGCTAACATGGATTTAACCCCTCAAAATGTCTTAACCTATCACAGAAAAACATTTACATGATTGCTAGTATCGGCTTAAAGTAATAAGTTTGAAAATAAAAATTGGAAAAATAAAAAATTGACCAGCATTCCTGCTGCAAGGACATGTCCATGGCACAAGGACATAAGGACATTCTAAACGTTCACTTTTTTTAATGAAAAAATGATTTCATGTTATAATTTAGATAACAAGGCTGTACTTTCAAAGTGACCATGCTGGTTTGTATAACAATGCCATTGTCCTTCTTTTTTGGACAAACATCCTGTTGAACATATGATATGTGAAATATTGTATTTCAGAGAAGTGAATGTGGTCAGTCATGAAATGAATTAATAAGATGTACGTATTCTTGACCTAAAATGGGTGATTCATAAAAAAAGATGTTCTGACCATGAAATTGTTAATAGATTCAGAAATTTGTGTACTAGCTAGGACTCCTTCTGTCATGCAGTACCACCAACCCTGGGAAGGTGAAGGTTAGAATATGAGCTGCCACTGCATCTTTTCAAACTGCTATCATTGCCAAAGTCATTGGTCAGCATAACATGCTTGGAGGAAAGTGCCAAATGCCACTTATGTCAGCTAACAGATGCCCATGCCAACTAGCATCACCCCAAGGGATGCAGGGAGAGGGAAGGCCATACTACCCACATAGAGTGGACCTAGTTGTGCTCTCTCTAAATCCAGCCTCATATGGCTGCAGCACCACTGGGGATGGAACTCCTAATAATAGGGCCAGCACTTAGACAGCATTATATTTCAGGGGAGGCGGAGGGGGTGGTGACAAAGTTTGGTCGCCCTTTCTAAAGTGCCACCTTGAGCGACTACCTAGATCAACTATACAGACACACAAGCCCAGGCTATACTGCAGCTGTGGTGGCTGCACTGCCATGGGGGCTTTATGTAGAAACATCAGAATATGAATTAAAGTTTTGCGCATTCCAGTGACATCGTTAACTTTTAGTTACACTGAGAGGCGTACACAATATTTTTCACAATATTTTGGATATGTGCCAGATGTGCATGTTTAATGAAGAAATGCTTAATGAAAAGAGACAGTAGTGTATTCAAGGAGAATATGGACATTTACACTGGCTGAAAAGAAAAATAAAATAATGCTTGCTGTTTCTTTGGGATATTCACTCACTCACACACTTTAAAGAGAGATTGTATTGTTTTACTCTGGAAAGCTAAAAGTTCCCCATTTTAGAAGCACACAGAGGGAAGTGGTTCGGTGACAGTAATCCAATACCATAATGGAGGGGTG
Source organism: Hemigrammopetersius urotaenia (assembly GCA_037974485.1). Classification (NCBI taxonomy): domain Eukaryota; kingdom Metazoa; phylum Chordata; class Actinopteri; order Characiformes; family Alestidae; genus Hemigrammopetersius; species Hemigrammopetersius urotaenia. Next base: position 11,167,326 of record JBBPDC010000017.1, read on the forward strand.
AGGGGTAGAGGGTTTTTCCAAATGAGAAGATCATTTTTGTCATATATATATAATCAGGATATACACTACATAAACAAAAGTATTGGGTCAACTGACCATTACACCAACAGGGCCTTAATAGCATTGCATTCAAATCCATATTGCATTCAATGCATTCAAATCCACTTTAATATGGAGCTGGTCGACCACTTTACAGCTATAACAGCTTCCACTCTTTTTGGAAGGCTTTCCTCAAGAGTCTGGGATGTTTCTGTATGAATTTGTAACCATTCATTCTTTAGAGCATTTATGAGGTCAAGCACTGATGCTGGACAAAAAGTCCTGGGGCCGTATTACAGAAACTTCCTAACTTGAAAATCCTATCTTAGCTGTCTAGTGACCATGGTATCAGAAGTTTAGGATCTTATTTAGGAAAAAAGCCATTACAGAACAACCGTTCCTAAGTCAATTTTCCGATCCTAACGTGAATTAAAAAAAGTGTATTAAAGACGCATCCTAACCTCAAAAAATCTTAAATAATTGTTCTAACCTTAGGAGAACCCTTACGCTCTCCGAACTGTCACCAGCTGATTGTATAGGCTACGGGTAATTTGGCCGTCAACACTTGTACAAGTAACAAATGTGCTTTGTTTTTTCGCTAAAGGTGTGACTGTGTGAGTGTGTGTGAGAGTGTGTGTTTTGTCTACATAGTTTTGTATGACAGCTCTGTCCCAATACTTTTGTCCATATTGGCCAGTTCGTCTGGCTTAAAGTTCAGAGCACAACGTTGTTTAATATCCATATTTTGAAGATAGTACTGAAGATACTCTGATGATACAATGTTAATGACTGTAGGCTTGTACAGTTACAGTGGCAGCAGGTAACAGTGACTTCGCAAAAATGTTGCGTTAGTTGCTAGGTAAGAAACATAAAAGTCAATCATCGATGTTAGATCGCTTATTTAGGATTCCTAACTTGAGATAAGATAGGATTCCTAAATTCAGTTAGGATTTGCCTCTGTAATACCAAATTGAAAAAATTCTTAAATCGTCCTATCTTAACATTATACTTAGGATCAGACTTTTCTGTCATATAGCCCCTGGTTTGCAGATCTCCACTCCAGTTCATCCTAAAGGTGTTGGATGGGGTTGAGGTCAGGGCTCTCTGTGACCTGTCAAGTTATTTCACCCTCATCCAACCATGTCTTTATGGAGCTTGCTTTATGCAATGGGGACAATAATACTGAAATAGAAAAGGTTCTTCCCCAAACTGTGTTCCCAAAGTTGGAAGTCTGGTGTTGTGGTATACTGAAGCTTTAAGATTACCTTTCACTGGAAGTTAAGGGCCTATCCCAAACCATAAAAATCCGGCATGGCCCAAATATTTTTGTCCATACAGTGTATATGGGAAAGGGGTGGTAGTTGGATCACTTCCCCACACTAGAGTGGATCGACATATGAAGTTGTGTTTTTTTGTGCTACCATGTTATCTGGCGCTGTATAAAAAGCACCTCGCTGCCTTTGTTGTTGGTGTCACTGTGATAGTCTCTGAGTGTGTGTGCTTACATACTCAGATCACTAAGAGCTTGTTACCGATTTGTTCATTAGCAGTGGCATAACTAGACTTGTATGTTCCAGGATGTGCCACTTTTCAACTGCACAAAAACATGAACAGTTGTTAAAAGAAGGCAGCAGAAGTAGGTGGGTGTGAGTTGGAAGAAAAACAAGATGTCAGTTGAAGTTAAATACCAGTGTTATACCTTGCCATGATCTGATTAGCAGGAAAGGTTACGTATCTCCTTGAAAGCCACTTTTAAAAAAGCTTTATATGCTACAACAAAATTTTACAGCGGGTGTGAAACAGCAGGTGTGAGGCTCAGAGATGTGAGCTGCTGGGTGGTATTGCAGCTTAGAACACATTGTCTTCCATGTGCTCACAAAGAGCTCTAGCTGTCAAGCTTGCTGGGTTGTGCACAGGAAGCCTCTTAAAGCAAAGAAGAACCAAAGTGACATCATCTCTTTTTTTTTTACATTATAAAGACACTTTTTTGATAACCATGTCATTATTTTGTGAATTGCATGCTCCGACCTCCTATATGCAGTTGAGAAACAACACTACACTACTGCAGGAAAGCCTTATTTTGCAACAGTACTGCTATTTATTCTATCTTGTAAAAAAAATCCCATAAATCTAATAACACACCTGGGGGTGGACTATATGAATGTTGTAAATAATGATGTGTTTCTCTATGTCATTGTTTTGTACGTTTCTCTTTCTTAGGCATAGGAGCAGAACTCATACAGTGACCTGATAAATGACATCACTGAACTGTTTTCATGCTAGCAGTTCTATAAGACTGTTTTGATCCTGAGAATAGAGTCCTTTCAATCAATGTATTTTACCAGGTAAGCTAAAATGGTGCATGTCTATTAATAGGTTGTAAAACACCACGTCACGTCATCCACTTTACCCCTCCCCTACTCAGCTAGCTAAACAGACCAAAAGCAAAACTGACCCCTTATTTTCATCAGAGAATAATTGTTTAGGCTCTAATAGAAAACTATTAAGACTAATAGTAAGCAGTTGGTGAAATGGCCAGAATTTCCCACTGGTGTGATTGGGACTTGAATATCTGTCCTCTGCATTAAAGGTGGAACAAGTCCCCTGTTCCGGGAACGCATCATGCTCCTGGATATATTTATAGTGGTCCTCGCTTCATTCACCCTCCCCATGGTCCCGTGTTTCATATTATTGGAGTATACCATTCACTTAAGAATGTTGTGATGAAAATATGTTTTGATGGAAACATTTGGGCTGTTCCTTGAAATGTAATTAAGCTCAGCTAAAGACCAAATCTGTTTCCACCCTTAAGTGGTTGGCCTCTAAAACATGCACTCTGAGGCACAGCAGGAAGGTCTGCTGCTTTGCTTTATGCAGCAATCAACACTAATGTGTTTGTTAAGTGCTTCAGGTACTTTCTCTCAGATGCTTTTCTTTATGAATGCCAATGAATCACCTTGTACAGATGAACATCTGCTTGCACTCGTCATGTGGGAGTGACACAGACCCTCTCTTTGGTCAACTGACACAGACACAGCACAGACACGTGTCAGCAGGTGTCCTGTTTGTACATGGCTTTGATCGTACACATGAATAACAACGGACAGGCTGTAATTGACTGATAAGTGCATATTAGTCTGGGTGGCACTAAATACGTGTGTCAGAGTGTCTTGGCTGCAAATACAGCACGGAGATTCAGAGTTTGTACTGTTTAAAATCTCTAAATGGCATAAAACTACATCTTTGATAGGCATGTATCATGAAAAATCAGAAAGCTTTAAAAAATAGCTTGCACAGAAAATGTCTCTACTACTACTACTACTAATTATTATTATTATTATTATTATTATTATTATTATTATTATTATTATTATTATATTTTTCATTCTGTAACCTCATGTTTCATTCTGTAACAGACATGTTTAAATACTGATTTAGCTTTTCAGCTTGTAGCAAACAAATGAGTTATTTTTGGTTTCCGGTTCCTGGCTTTAATAGTTTCATCTATCCAGTGCAAAAACCAACAAGTATATATCAAAAAAATACTGAACAAGAGTTTTATTTTTTAACTACCTGATACAGCTCTAAGATTTGAATATGTGTATATTAGAGGTAGCTGAGCTCTGAAACCATAGCGCAGCTATAAAAGAGCCTCCATTTTTTGGTCTCATAATCCCTTCCTCTTTTAGGGAATCTCAAGTTATCATCTGAGTAACGAGACTATATAAAACTGCATTAGATGAGAGCATGACTCATGAACCTTTGCTGAACCCCACTAAGTCCAGCTAGCTTTGAAAATATTATAATGATTGACCCTAGAGTGTCCTCCCAGATTAAAAATGATGAGCTGTAGACTGGCATTATTATCAGTAAACCCCTCATCTCCTCCCTGCTTCCTCATCTCTCTCCTTCTGCTCCCTCACACTCCTCTAAAGCTTCTCTCTTACCTTCTTTCCATTCTTGTCCTCTGCCGCCCCCCCCCTCCTTCTCTTCCTCAGCTACACACCTTTCCTCGTCTAGGACCAATTCTGTCTCCTCCACGCTGATGCTTTAATGTAGTTTGGTCAGTAAGACAGCACTAATACAGACATGCCATCCAATCAACATCCTCTAATTAAAGCTCAGTTAACGAGGCTCAAGCTCCAGACCATTTCCTTCTATAAGAACTAACCACTGGATTAGTCTTATAATTGAATCGCCATTACTGCTGTTCTTTCTTGCCTTTCATTTCTGGTGAAATTGAGGTCTAAATCACCCAAAAACTCACTGATTCTGCACCTGCACCTCAGCAGGCACAGAATCAGTCAGGAAGCCATCGTCATTATTTGAATTGCATAGGGCTGAGCTGATTATTTGAGTCTTTGAAGTGGAATGAGCAACTTTGAAGTGAAAACACACATTTTCACCAATATAATGTACAGATCGAATGGTATTTTTCTTTCCATCACTTTACACCAAGCCCATGACTCGGCTAGCTTTTGCATTTTTTTGGGCATATTCTTAAAATAAAAGTTTCAAAATTGTTCCTGTCATAGACAATGAAAAACTTTTTCTAGTATGGAACGTTTATACATTTCATTAGGTAAATATGATGTAAGTCCACACACACATTGTGCATTTTATTACACATGCTTTCCATAAAGGTGCATTTTGTAGTTTATAATTACAGACTGTAGTTCTCTATTTCTCTGCATCATTAGTGCCCTTTCCCCCATTCATCAAAGGTAGTGAGGTAGTAAGTTTACAATAAGAATGATTCAGCACTTGGATAATGAGGGAGTATTATCTGAGTGTTGACACATCTCACTATCCGAAGTAGTAGTTCAGTTGAATAGTGCCATCAACGATGTATATTTATTAGGGCTGTTAAAAATATAGCGTTATTTGCATTAATTTATTTTCTATAACGCTTTAAAATAAATTGATTGCGCGATTAATTTTAAAATTATACGCCCCTCTGCATTGCAGTACCACACAATCAGTGGGGGCAATACTGCGCTACGTCAGCGACCAGCATGCCAGAGGAAGAAGCCACTTCATGTGGCCAAAGCTAGCGACGGAAGATAAACACAAGCTGTTAAATGAACAATTTCGCTTTAAGTTACTACCAGAGGGGGATTTGGATCAGACAAGGGTAATATGTGTGCTTTGCAAAAGTGAATTCAATTACCACTGAAGCACTACATCACTATCATATAACCTCAAGGCGAAGCATCCCGGTGTGGCAGAGACAGCGGAGGGAGGGGGGCTCCGAGTTTGGAGCGAGACGCGGGACTTTAGTTAGACTTTGTCCTTTAATTCGTTATGCGTTAAGATGTTATGCATTTTCTATTCAAAAGTAATTTTTGTTTTTATCTCACAGATTTTAAAAGTGTGACAGAGTTGGAAAAAAACAAACAAACAAAGCCTTCTTAGTAAAATTGATGACTTAGTCCATTATATATTATATATCGGGTTGACATAGAATTGCGATTAATCGCGATTAATTTTTTCCAGATTTACGATTAACTAGTTCATTTTAATTCATCGCTTTACAGCCCTAATATTTATATATACTGATGGCCTAGTTCAGGACATCCACTGTAGTTCTCCAGTGTTTTAGAACTATCTGGTAACACTTTATTGAAAGGCGTCCTACATAATCCTTTTATAACTGATAAAATTCTATACAAACATGTATAAAGGCTTAATCCAATTGTCATAAAGACATTGATGCCAAATTGACTTAATATCCATGTGAAGAGATTCTTGTTGGCAGTAGGTGTTAGTATTTGTGCCGTGTCATTTCATCTGTAGTAAAATGACACAGCATGTCCACAGCATTCCAAACATGTGCCAGTGGTTTTACAAAATTGCCCCAAATTAGCCTACAAGAGCAAGTCATCACGGCATGCTAGGAAATGAAGCCGAAGTAAAAATTGGATGAAGTTCATGTAAAGCATCCATGTAGAAAGAGATTTGCCCTCATGGATTTGCCATTACCATAAAAAGAGAAAAAAGTCAAATACTTTTCTCAAGGACAGAAAATCCTTATCAAATGACAGACACCATTATCAAAATCTCTGTAATATAACTGTTATACATTACATTTCCATATCAATGCTACCCCAATATGGAAAAGGAGTTTTAAAGCAGTAACTCAGAAAGTTCTGTTACATAATCACAACCTCATCTTTAACAAGTCAAAAATATTGAGCTCCAAAGTCAGCAGTCATAACAAGCCATTTCACCAAGGTTACGGGACAACCTGCAAATTTATACACACATTTATAAAGGCTTAATGCAATTAAAAGCTTTGATGCCAACATCCATATAAGGTGATTCTTGTCGGCAGTAGGTTCCATTATTTGTGCCAATAATCTTTATAAAGGATTAGGTCAGTTGTTCGAAATTATTATTTAAGTTTATTTAAGTCATGCCCTTCTGCAACGTGTTTCCATTATTTCTTGCTCACTGGTTGTGATAAAATGTAGTGGATATACTGCACTGGACTGTATCAGTTCAGTTCAATTTCATAGCCATTAATTATCCCTGCAGGGCAATTATGAAGAAGGAAGATTGCATGTACATTACATTATATGTTAAATTACATTGAAAAATAAGTTCTTCCTTGCCACTGTTATTATTACCTTTATTATAGGGCTATTTTAACTAAATATAACTGAGCCTGTCGCTTGGCTCTTTGAAGTGGAATGTGAAGTGACATGAGCTTGTGTCTGCAATTTTACTTCCAAGTGCAATGATTTTAGGGGAGATCAAATTGTCCAATGGCTCATACAAACTGAATGAGAACAGTAAGCCACAGAAACTGTAATGTCAAGGTTAATATTTAAGTGTCAAGAAGGAAATGCAGTAGTCACATAATAATTTTCCACTCCACAGTTTTGCTATTAATAGTGCATTTTGGTTTCCTCCCTTGTAATTGCCCTGCAGGGATAATTACATTTTTTTTTAATTGCATAGGCTAATGGCCTAATACTGTCTGTCACAACCGGTTTGCTGGAAAAACATACATCAGTTTTAGTATAAATTCTGTGAGATGTTGAAAACCTAGACCCAGTACTTTTGGATTTACAGAGAAAATTGATTTATGTGATGAAGCCAAGCAAAGCAAAAAAAAAAAAGCGATGGCAGTTATACTGTAGAGAGGAACTGAAGACTTCTTCACAGGGCAGATTCTTCCAAGTTCTGTACTTCAAGAGACCTGTGAGAAAGTGATACTTTCAGAAAAAAGAGAAGAGTCAGGGGTAAAAAAAACAATGGCAGAGAGGGATAAGCCAATTTAAGTCCAGGCACTTCAAACGCAGCAGCGACTGGAGTCAAAGGTTAATGAAAGGGCACTTTGGCGCAGGGATGAAGACATGACAGCGGAATGAAAGAGTGGATTACCCAGCTCTGATATCAAAGAGTCCCTCACCTCACTGCATCACCATCTCTCTCTCCCTTGCTCTATCCACCTTTCTCTCGCCTCAATGCACCAACAGCCTAATAATACTGAGCACCAGGAGAAACTCGAGGACCTGAATATATAAAGATATTTAAGAAATGCCGTAAATGTTCTGTGTTCTTAGGGGAAAAGCATTAATAATATATAGCTTCATTAATCATTAGAATTCCTTCACCTGATTCTATCAGCCTAAGTAATTGGAGGTTGACCATGGCTCAGGGGGAGGCCAGAGGGGTTTTCAAATGTAGTAGGACTTGCCTGTGAGAAGATAACATCTATGTTCTTTTCTGCTGGTGGACATACAGTAAGTAAATGCTGTATTTCATCACTATTATATCAAAACTAATTTTTGGAAAATGCCAGTTGTTCTTTATATTTTGTACACACTTTGGGACAAATGGAACAACAGAAGTAGAATAAAATCTCATTTGCGTAAACTTTGCCTATCAAATAATATTAATATTTGAGATTTGTTGTTTGGACAGCAATGGTTTGTTGCTATAGTTTGTATATGAGTGTTAGCCATATCATCCTGGTGCAATTAAGGTTTTTCTGCATGTAACTTTACTTGCTTTTCAGAGGAACAATACTAAAGTTTGAAAGTCTCAGCTAGAAAGTGAGCAAAAAATACACCTTAAGGCAAACCAAATCTCAGAAAGGAACCTGACCTTGGGGTACAGAGAAACCTTAACATAGCTCCAGTCCAGTGATGTTTACGGTATGTTGCAGAGTGAACATATGAACATTAGTTTTACAGCAGATAATTGCTGGTTTTATGTTGTAGTTTATTTATGTTGTCTTATTAAAAAGGAACTAACAACAGCATGGGAATGGCATCGTAATGTGTGGTTATAACTTAATAAGGCATGGGAATGGGATGCTAATGTGCAGCCACGGTAAAGTATGGGAACAGGATAATTAAGCTGTCCTCATGTCACGTTGTGAGTACATTTTAGAATCCCATTCAATATCTTTGTATGTTGTGGCAACACATTACTTAAGTTCAGTCTGAAGTTCAAGATGCAAGTGGCTTATGAGGACCATAGATGTAGATTGGTGGGTGGGGGTCTAAAATATCTAGATGTCCAGCACTTCTTTCACCCTTTCAAACTTTGTTGGTGTGCTGAAACCCCCATTTTGACAGCCTAAATTGGTTTTGTTGTTAAATTGCCCATACCACGTTAATGGGTGCCATTAAGCTAAAATTGTACTCCATTACCCAGTATGTGAGTTAATGAGCAGCACCGTAGGGGCAGCATGGGTAATGCAGTCTCTCAGCTCAGCCTGAACTCGGCTTTGCACCTCATCGCCTTCAGCAGATGTTCTATGAGCTCAATGATCTTTAATTAAAAATCATAGCTTCCTTCTGTTGCCCTACACTCCAGCAACTTGAGAGTAAGCATGTTTTGAATTAATATTCTGTTGGTTCACATACAAATCTGCAGTCCATATGAAAAAGAGGGACAGGGCATATTCATTTCACCATGAGCAGAGAAACATGACTGAGTAATTATTTATTTATGTGCTTATATCTTAGCCTGCTTACAGAGTGTGGATAACCTAACCTGTATGTCAAATATGAGGAGCATCAACGAAGGGAAAATACATTTAGAGGGTCTATTTCTTTCAAAATAAATGTTAGATTCAAGAATGTTATGAATACAAAGAATAACAGTCCATGGTTAGGAGTCCAAGGGAGCATAATTGCCCTTGCTTTCTTTGTGTTGGAAGGATGATCCTCACTCTCCAACATCAAATAAAGATGGTCATGCTTCTCATGTCTCTCACCTCCCTCCCCACTCCTTGCATGTTGGTAAAACTGTGTGTTAAGAGGAAACATGGAACTGACTATTACTAAAACTGTAGAGAAAATCAAGAAACACCAACCCTGAACCTCTTCCAAATGTTTTTATAATTCATATTTTATATATATACTCCATTAATCATTAGAATTCCGTCACCTGATTCTATCAGCCTAAGTAATTGGAGGTTGACCATCACTCAGGGGGAGGCCAGAGGGGTTTTCAAATGTAGTAGGACTTGCCTGTGAGAAGATAACATCTATGTTCCTTTTTGCTGGTGGACATACAGTAAGTAAATGCTGTATTTCATCATTATTATATCAAAACTATAATAAAAATCTTCTGTCTCATTTTTGGAAAATGCCAGTTATTCTTTATATTTTGTGCACACTTTGGGACAAACAGAACAACAGATATAGAATAAAATCTCATTTGCTTAAACTTTGGGATTTGTGGTTTGGACAGCAATGGTTTGTTGTTATAATTTGTATTTGAGTGTTAGCCAAATCATCCTGGTGCCATTAATGTTTTTCTGCATGTAACTTAACATGCTTTTTCATCTAGCAAGTGAGCCTAAAATGTTCTCAGCAATCTTTAATACACCTTAAGGCAAACCAAAGCTCAGAAAGGAACCTGACCTTGGGGTACAGAGAAACCTTCTCCAGTCCAGTGATGTTTACGGTATGTTGCAGAGTGAACATATGAACATTAGTTTTACAGCAGATAAATGCTGGTTTTATGTTGTAGTTTATTTATGTTGTCTTATTAAAAAGGAACTAACAACAGCATGGGAATGGCATCGTAATGTGTGGTTATAACTTAATAAGGCATGGGAATGGGATGCTAATGTGTGGCCATGGTAAAGTATGGGAACAGGATAATTAAGCTGTCCTCATGTCACGTTGTGAGTACATTTTAGAATCCCATTTCAATATCTTTATATGTTGTGTCCATATATATATTTAAATCCTCTCTCTCTCACAGGGATTAACGGTATGCAATGAACGTATGTGGTATGAGAAATGCGCAATAGTTTTCAGTCTTCACTGCGCAAATGCGTACCTAAGCTGAGTAACTTCACACTGGATCTTTAAGTACCACCACTCAGGAAAGAAAACTTTAAACAAAACATAATAATGACATTTGAAAATATGGTCTGCGGAGCCTCGCTTCTGCACAAATCAAAATTCAGTCAGAACATGTTACCTTGTGCCCTGGCCCTCGACTTCACGGCCCTCCGATATGAGACCCGTTCGTCAGGCCAGATAGGAGTGATCTCTCCCTGTACCACAGATCTGAGCAAGATGCTTTTTATCACTTGACAGCCACAGAAACAGGCTGAACTCAGAAACTCAGAAATGTGTCAGAATCCCCCGCCCCCCTTAGAGGACACCCAAAGACGGTAGACCCGGATGAGAGCAGGATCCAAGATTAACCATCCGGGAACCCAGGACCGCTCCTCCGGACCGTAGCCCTCCCAGTCGACGAGGTACTGGGTACCACGGCCACGAAGAAGTGAGGAGGTTGTGGGATAACTCTGCCCAAACAAGATCAGTTGTCCATGAGCGCTGATGGTCGGCAACGTAGCAATGGAGGAAGCGCACCAGTTATTGGTTGGTCCGCTCCATCAGACCATTCGTCTGGGGATGGCATTAATCAGACAGCAGAAGGCCTTCCAGAACATTGTAGTGAACTGGGGCCCTCTGTCAATGTCCCTTGAGACAATGTCCTTTGGGAACCCATGCAAATGGACTACATGCTCGATGATTAATTCTGCTGTTTCCTCGGCTGAGGGGAGTCCGGCCAGAGCCACCAGACGAACGGCCTTGGAGAACCAGTCCACCATGGTGAGTATATACGGGGAGAGGTTGTAGTTCCCTGAACGGAGCAATGTTGGGGTTCTTAGCCTGGGTGCAGATCTTGCAGGCCTGGACAAAGCCCTTCGTGTCGACTGTCATGGAGGGCCACCAAAAGGCTCGCTGGAGAAGGGTTATGGTGGGGGCCATACCCGAGTGTCTAGCCATGGTGGAGGAGTGGGCACACTGGAGGGCCTCCTGGTGAACTGCAGTGGGTACATAAAGTCTCCCTAGTGGAGTGTTGGCTGGCGGAGCCTCCAAGGCCTGTTCCTGGCAGACCCTGTCTTCCAACCCCCACCGGTTGGAAGACAGACATATACACATATACTTGATCACTTATAATCAAGTAATTATGTTTTTCAAGCACTAATTTGTGTAACTTGGCAATATCCCACTGGCTTGCATGTTAAAGGGTCATCAGTATTTTTTTCTGTGTGAGTATTGGTGCTGTAATACATCTACAGCAACAGAAATGCATAGCAGAGCTTAAATTTCACGCTCCTCTCACTGTGTGTGTGGGTCACACCTGATAGTACTACACAGTTAAAATATGAGGAGTGTGGCATCATGCAGCAATGAAGTGTGTTTAAAAAAGTGAGATAGTGTTATGTTCAGGTGTGGGAAGTTTAAAAAAAGGCTGTCATTCCCAGACAGAGAGAGAGAGAGAGAGAGAGAGAGAGAGAGAGGCATGCAGATACAATGAAAATACACTGATGTCTTCTAGCACAGAAAGAACCTGATTAAAATATTTAAAACAGAGAAACCCTGCACACTTGTTTCTCACAATCTTAATTAACTTCAAGGTTGAAAGTGTGAAATTTAATAAAGGGGAATTAAAAGATGTTAATATCCTGCCAATGTACTGGCATGAATAAATTGAATTAAACTAGATGAATTGGCTTCCAAGACTCTTTTTGTCTTTCTCTTGTTCAGAATCACTCTCTCTTACTGTGTGTGTGCCATTTCTTGCGCTTGTGTGTGTGTGTGTGTGTGTGTGTGTGTGTGTGTGTGTGTGTTTGTGTGTGTGTGTGTGTGTGTGTGTGTGTGTG
>JBBPDC010000017.1:11223092-11237669 GCA_037974485.1 Hemigrammopetersius urotaenia
TACGACCCAGGTTTATGATTTACTTGCGCTTTTTGGTCCCTCTGTGATTCCGTATTACTTCAATCACATCTTCTCCGCCGTACCGTGTATTCCCCCGAAAGATATCATGTACCGAACTGTGATCCATATGTACCATGACGGTTCGGTACGAATTCATGTACCGTTACAGCCCTAGTAGACATGTGCAACTTCTCTGGTGATGGCAGCATATATCCAGTCATAATTTTAGCCATCTAAAAATAATCTAATTGAATCAATCAGTAATGTTCAGTTGGCGACTCATATAGCTGAACTTCAGCTATTCAACTAGCATTGCGCGAGTCAATGGAGAAAAGTGTAAATCTATCTCAAGTACCCTGCCCAGTATTGACTTGGAACCTATCCTCACCCTATTCTATAGAGTGACATCCAGAGTGACAATTTTGCTCTAAATTGGTCTGACCCATTGAAAATCAAAACCTGATTTGTTAATTCCAGTGTCACTTCTTATATGTTTGTATCTACCCGAATAACACTAATTCCTAATTGGACAATTTTCTTTAAGAATTTTTCTAATTAGTTTCCAACCAAAACTTGGCAATTAAATTGTAGTATTACTAATACACTTAACTTAAATACAAAGATAAGCCTATGCAATAAAAATGAACAATATTAGAAACATGTTTTTAGTTCCCAGAAATCATTAGGCCCTCTCTGAAATTCTAGAGGACCCTGAGGGCCCCCCCTCTGTGTGCAGCCCTAATTAAGGTATTTTTATTTGAATGTGCACAGGGATGTGATTTCCAAAACAGTTTTTCCCCTGGCCTGTGAAAAGCATAATACAAACATCACCACAGAACTGAAAAGCTGCTTCAAGCAGGGAGGAGGAGGGAAGGGAATACTGGTAACTGTAAATGAGAAGCAGCCATGGATGCAGCTAAAGGCAGCTTTGATAAAGTGACTGCTCAGTGCGGGGGGGTGTCAAGGTCAGACGATGTGAATTCAGCCATCATGTCTTGGCAAAACTGTCCAAATGCTTGTACTTCTGCCACTTCACCTCAGAGACATACCGGGTTGTGTACCACGACTGACTACAGCTGATATCACACCTGCTCCATACCTTTAAAAACAAATGTTTCTCCTCTTTCTGAATGGAATGGTCTTTACGACCATTATTCTATAAACATTAATGCTCTCATCTTGACCACTAACATTTCACACACCCACAAAGCTCTTAGATTCAGTCATATAAAATGTTTTTGAATTTGCTAGCATTACGTCAGGTTTGGTGTGTGGGCTATATATACAATGAAATACAATAATCCTCTGCTGTTTGTATAATAAAAAAACGCGTTGTGTTTTGGTAAAAAAAAAAAAAAGCCTAAACATGCTCCCAGAACACTTTAATTTAATTTTAAACTCAGTTAAATGCATTACCCTTAAGAAAATAAAAAGGTAAATAAATAATCATAATCAGAAAACTTTATTGCTTAAAATTATTTTAGCATTTATGGTTAGCATTAGCAGTATGCCCTGTCTAAACAAAAACTCGTACACAAAAGAAATGTTGAAAGAACTCTACCCACATGTTTAGACTTACTAACACTAAATAAACTGAGATAACTGTTGAAAATGGGAGGGTTAATCTGAAAAATTTGCATAAAACTGAGGGTTTACTGTATTCAGATATATTATAGGAGCTTTGAGTGCTGCTGGGACAGCTTGTTGTTAAAAAAACAACTAAATAGAGAGAATAGAATAGAAGGAAGATGGAAGAGACATAGCATATAAGATGCAAAAAAAAACAACTGAAGAACAAAAAAAAACTGATAAAAAAAAAAGAAAAATTGAACTCCAAAAGAAGTGTTGCACAGGCTGCTAGAGTTTTCATGGTCAGTGGTGAAGTGAATCTCTGCAGATACTGACAATTACAGTGTGGCTCATTCAGACCACAAAGCTTTGTGGTCATTGTATCCATCCAATACCATTCTAACTCTCCTGATGATGTTAAGTGTGTTAAACAAGTTGTGGCCTTAACGTACAGTGTGTTGCGTTTATAAGATATGGTCAGTTTCATAATTAATGGGACCCTTGTTAAAGAGAAGAAAACCTCTGGTACATTTATTGTAAGAAAATAAAACTAACAGCCCTGTCCCAGCCACACACACACACACACATGCATACACACACACAAAATAACTGGCTTTGCCAATTCTTAGCAATGAGTTTTACCCTGATAATCAGTGATGAGATTGGAGAGAAATCAATAAATAATCTGCCCAGATCCTTCAAGGTCCTAGGTCCCCTATTTTGGACTCCTTACTTAGCTAACCTCAGATCATACTTATGGTGCAATACTAATCATTCTGGAAGGGTTACATAGCATTCGCACTATAGTGTTTACAAACACTACTTTTTGTCTATTGATTCGTCTTTTGTATACTGTTGTCACGGTTCGGCCAGCGATCGTTAGGGGTCGCTGTTTTGGTTTTGTTTTGTCTGTGATTTTGGGACTTTTATTTTGACTTTGTCTGTTTTGTGTCATGTGTTTAGTTTTCCACCTGTCTTGTGTTTTGGTCTGTGATTACTGGGTATATTTAAGTTCTGTTTTGTATGGACCTCACTGTCTGTCCATGGCCTCTCTTATGCTTTTTCACATTCATGTTTGTAGCGGCCCTTGAGCCAGGTTTTCGGCCTGCCTGTCTTGTCCCTGCTGCCCCAGAGGTAAATCACGGACGCGGGTTCCCCCCGTCGTCTGTGACAGATGGACAGAACAATACCAAACACAAAGAGGCACGGAGGGCTGCGCCATCCGAAAGTGGAATGACGCCCTGAACGCCTGGGCACTAGTGGTGGGAAGTGTAGCCCTGCCTGATGGGGTTAGCTGGAGTAAGGTCAGTGGGACCGGTCTCGCGGAGGAGCCAATGGAGCGTCGGTGGTCGATCCGCCAGATGTTGAACAGTGGAGAGTCGGAGGACAGTGAGGGAGAACAGTGCTCTCTGTGGTACGGGTGGGTCGACGGATCCCCTATCATAGATCCTGAGCGTTTCGTGGACCCCTACGTCTCCAACTCAGCCGCGGACGAGCTCCCGAGTAGGTACACCTACCGGCGAGACGTGGAGGTCCACGTCGGATCCGTCATCCACCCGTTCCCCAACTGCCCGGAGGGCCTGAGGCTTCCTCCGGCTAGCCACTACTCCAGCTTGACCCCGCCACGCCTCCAGAGGCTCGCCCGCGGATGGTCCCGCGAGCCTCACTCACTGCCCAAGAAGGCCCCCGCCCTCCCTCCCTCGTGTTTTTTCTTTTTTTGTTTTCCCTGTTTTTAGGCCTTGCCGCCCTGGGGTTGCGGCTTAGAGGGTGGGGGGGTACTGTTACGGTTCGGCCAGCGATCGGTAGGGGTCGCTGTTTTGGTTATGTTTTGTCTGTGTTTTTGGGACTTTTATTTTGACTTTGTCTGTTTTGTGTCATGTGTTTAGTTTTCCACCTGTCTTGTGTTTTGGTCTGTGATTACTGTGTGTATTTAAGTTCTGTTTTGTATGGACCTCACTGTCTGTCCATCGCCTCTCTTATGCTTTTTCATGTTCATGTTTGTTTTCACGTTCAGGTTTTCGTTGTTCCTGTTCATGTTTAATAAAGCACCTGAGTTCATGGAGGCCTGCCTGTCTTGTCCCTGCTGCCCCCGAGGTAAATCACGGACACGGGTTCCCCCCGTTGTCCGTGACAACTGTCTCTGTTGTAATGAGCACACAATGTACGTGTTCACAGCTGCTGATGACAAAGTAACCCCAAACCTTGAGATTTCCCCATACAGAATTGTGGCTACACTAAATACATTTGCATTATTGTTTAAATACAATCTTGAAATTTGTTTTAAAACATGTATAATGTTAAGTATGAAGAAAGGCAGAACTTTTTTGAGCAGTTCTAGAGAGAGAGAGAGAGAGAGAGAGAGAGAGAGAGAGAGAGTTTGTTGGCATGCAGGTGAAGTGGCAGATTCACTACAGTTCTAGTTGTTTTGAACTTGCTGACAGTGAACATGGGCATTTCCAGATATGCAAACATTTTTAAAGCCATTACCTGACCTATAAAAGTTAACACACTTTTGTGTTTTTCCATTTGTATATTCTCTTGTCTTCCTCACACTGATAAATGGCTACGGGGATATGACCTTTGTATCTCATATTTATATCATACATCTTCAAGAAATTTCTTATGTGGGACACATTTGAATATTCTATAAGCTCCTTTTGGGGTAAAGATAAATGATGTGCTTTTGCTTTTCCTCCAATGTTGGCACCACCAACGATATCTCAAAACTGAGGAGGTACCAGAATTGAGGAGGTACACTCATCACAGTTCTGTGGCATCCCTTATGGTACAATTTTGATTTATAAAATGTGTTTGTCAATGATCAGCTTCTAACCACACAGTATTTTTGATTGGTGTACTATTCTCAACCTAGCAATAACTGATGGTGGTCTACCTACCGAATGATATCTGGTCAGTGGTGGTCCTGTGGTGGTCCCTTTCCACACATTTGGAGGGTGGCTAATAAAATCTGCAATCAAAAACTGTACCTCTATAGAAGATGTTTCGGATGAAATGTCCAATAACTGTAAGTATAAGGTTTTTCAAATAAACTGGCAATTCAGCATATTCTCAGATAGGCGGTACAGTTTTTGACATCCTGTTCATTATCTAATGAGTCCTCTTTTGCATCTTTGTGGTTAACGGCATACAGTAGTGTAGGTGCATGCATCTGTGTGTGATGTCAGACATGTCGTGATGCAGGACCAAGTAGGCATCACCTCCTACACTCTCTGTAAACACTTCAAAGCCGCACACGGTGCTGTGCTGCCTTTGAAATGCAAACAGCCGCTTTTCCACCCAAAAATCTGAATAATTTAATCATACTAGTGCTGTGCTTCCACAACAACAGTACCCTGCTTGTTGTGTGGCCTGTGGAATCAGGATTAGTGCCCTCCACACACACACACACACACACACACACACAAACACACAAACAGAGTGTCTCTTGGATTTCCTCTCTGACTCTCTTTGTCTTTGTGACCAGTTAACTTTCCATAATGAAGTTTGGCAGGAAGAATACTTTGGAATTTACAGTGAAATAATATTAATGGCATTTTCCACAAGCAGAGTTAAAAAAAAAAAACAGGGAAAAAATTCCAACAACTTTCCAGGGATTAAAAAAAGAAGTCACATTCAATATGTATGAAAAGGAATAAATGAACATCAGTCTCTTTGATTTGTTCCAGGTTCAGCACATGATCAATTAAACTGATTGATGTGGCATACGGACGTGTGATGATTAATGAATCTGCCACCGCTGTCAGACAAACGAGCACAGACTAACAGTCTCTCTCAAGCCTGGATCCTTTCATAGTGTCACAATGCATGATGAATCCGTGGCATGACCTCGATGACAGCCAGTGTCAGGCTGTAAGGCTGGAATCTGTTATATCTACACATTTTACGTCATTAAAGACAAGCCTTGCATTTTGCCGGCACTCTGAAACATGTCATAGACGGAGCAATGAAGCATCGTCAGGGAGCATGACCATAAACCAAACAAGGTTCTAGTAGGTTCAGTCCCAGTTGACAACATGCTGCTAACTGGGACTGTGTCCTTGAGAGAGGCACTTGAGTTTCTCTGCAGCTCCGCTGCTGAAACTGGATAAAGTCAATCAGTCTTGGGGAAGGTGTCAGCTAAATGACCTAATAACTACGGCTCTGTACAACTGTGGTTCCACATTTGAAGTACTGATGGGCTTTTGCCTGGAACGCAATATCTCAGCCATCCTTGACCTTCTCAAGGGATGAACTAACCACCCTCTCAGAAACTCAAGATTTGTCTACAGGTTTGACATTTTGTCTGGGTTACACAGAAAGATTATGAAAGAAGGCTGCTATTGCTCAAGAAGTAAAACTTCTTTCTTTAAAACTTTTCCTAGCACAGACCAAAGCTGTGTCCGAAAAGTGCACTCATTCACTATATAGGGCACTATGTAGTGAGTCAGCCATTTTGTAGTGGTGTCCGAAATTTTAACCGTCAGTTTCACCCACTAGTTAGTGCACTACCAAATCACCGCGTGACATGCCAAAATATAGTGTACAGACACTGTACACTACCTGAATACACATATACCATCATGCACTGCGGGTTTCTTTTACCGTGCCCTACATACCAAATGAGTGCACATTTTGGACATGCTGCACACTACTTTTATCGCGCTAAAGTTGGAGGGAGAACAGACGGGGGAAAGTGGGGCTTCAAACGGAGGAGATTCAGTCACACTTGCACTTTTTTCTCTGTTTCTCTCTCCATGGAGGACAGTAGTATCCAGGGCCGGACAGTGACAAAAAAATCACCCCGGGCATTTTGAGCCGCGGTCCGGGGGTGGGTGTGGGACACTATCCGGGCCAGCAGATAGGATTCCGCGCCGCACAAAAATTACCTGGACGGCCCAAAATTGACAAAATTGAATTACCTGGACGGACTGGGCATTTGCTTGGTGGGCTGATGTGAAGTTTGGACCGGACAGGTAATTTTGGCCCGGTGAGGAATCCCGTCTGTCGGCCTGGATCGCGTACCACAGCCCGCATACCAGACCTTACCCCCGCTCATGAGACCCCGCCCTCTGTGCGGGCTGTGTCTGAACAAGAGAGACGAGACGTGTGTTTATGCGACAGAGATAAATTGCCAAGATCCGGCGCACAATTTAAGCAACAGTTAGTAAAAACGTAACATCCCGAGTGTCCAAAATTAACTAAACGTCACCTCCCCCTGTTCACTAGTTAGCCCTCTATATAGCAAACACTATATAGTGAACGAGTGAACAAGTGCACTTTTGGACACAGCTCAACACTTCATAGCAATATGGCATAACATATTTCAGTCACAAAGTACTTTAAGTGATCTCTATTTTTCAACAGATACTTTAACTACAAATTATCTCAATGGAATATCAACAGAATATCAACAGAATTAGATTTAATAGAATATTTTATTTCCAATGTAAATTTCAGTTACATTTAATAAATGTTTAGTTATTTAAAGACAAGCATCTACAGTAGACCATTCAAATAAAGTGTCAAGAAAACTTTTCTTTATAGCACTTTTGGTTTTTGGCTGAAAGAGAAACAACAAAATTATACAATTTTTCTAAATAATTTAGTTTAGGAATAGGTGATTAACCACCTCCTGCGTTGGTCAGTACAGCTATGTTCAAATAATTTAGTAGCAGTAGATAAAGTATCAGGAAGTGGAACTATTTCCTTTTTGAACTGAACACAATTACTGTCCTTGATTTCACTTATTTTTTAGAGCAAACCTTTTTAGATTACTTGAATTTCATTGTCCTTCTCATAACGTTGCTGTTTTGTTTCTTACTAAATGAGGATTTCGTGCAGTCTTAAAAATCAACAGATGTTATGATAAATGTTTTCCTGTCTTCTATAAAGTTATCTTTTCAATGCAAGGTTCACTTGCTACAACAACGAAATGCAATAAATATACTCTCAGATATTATTCCTATGCCCTGC
The DNA here is from genome assembly GCA_037974485.1 of Hemigrammopetersius urotaenia. Taxonomy (NCBI): domain Eukaryota; kingdom Metazoa; phylum Chordata; class Actinopteri; order Characiformes; family Alestidae; genus Hemigrammopetersius; species Hemigrammopetersius urotaenia. The sequence continues at coordinate 11,230,635 of JBBPDC010000017.1, forward strand.
TCTCTCTCTTTCTTTCTCCCACCTTTGGCTTATTTCAGTTGCCATCAGCTGGTTTTGCTCTAATGAGGAGCCCAGATAGCTGCTGGAGCCTTGGGTAGAAAAAGCTTTGATACACTGCTCTAGGACCATTTCCTTCTGAGTGGAATCAAACGCCTTATACTCTGATGGAAAGATCCAAAAGTCATCTCAGATCAGTTACTGAAAAAGTCCATGGTGCTTAGTTATCTCAGGAACTGTCCAGGGAAGCGTGGACCCTTTTCAGAGACAGTCAGACCAAATGGGGGTCACTAAAGTGCATGGAATTCCTGTAACATCAAATGGAGATTATATATCCCTGCTTAGAATATGGAACCCTATGCAAATATGATCATCCAGCTTTCAGAAACACACACACACACAGTGAGTGAGAGAGAGAGAGAGAGAGAGAGAGAGAGAGAGAGAGAGAGAGAGAGAGAGAGAGCAAGAGTGTGAGAGAGATTGACTCTGTATGTGGCCATGTACTTGAAGCAATGCTGAAAGTGTGCAGCAGCTCCAGCCTCATTAATTATGACCTAATGAGCTGAATATTGCATTAAAATTCACACAGTATTTACCCTAAGGGGGAAGTGTGTGAATTGGAGCAATTGGCAGATTTGACTGGAGCTCAGACCTTGATCCATAACTATCATACATTATTATATCCACACATACTGAACCTAAGAAGCACGATAACAGGATGAGCTAACAGTTCGACCCTCCCTATTCTTAAGTCCCATCTTTCAGTTCTATCTCTACTCATAATAGAGGAGGGAGGTGGATGTAGTATGAAGCAGAAACACTGTTTTCTCCCCTCCTCATCCAGTTTCTTCTCATGTTTCCACCATATGTTGAAGGCATGGTCCACTAGTTGCAGGTAATCAATAATACATTCAGTGACTTCAGTTCTACATGCTGTTGGACTGAGAACCAATTTTTCGGTGAAATACTGTATTGTTCCCCCTGTCACAAATCATCTGCAATTTATTTAACCCAAATGTGTGTCATTTAGATCATTTTAAAGCCAAGAAAAAAAACAATTCTGACCTAGTAACAAATATTACAATGCAGCAAGCATTAACAAGCAAGCTCACTAGCTCTTTAGCTCTTTAGCTAGGAGCAAACTGAGGAGCAATAAAAAAATAATTTTGTAAACTACCATTCTCTTTTAATGTGTTGTTTATATTTCTTTTGACTGAAATAAAGCAAACATTGAACAAGCCCACAAACAGTCTTTAAAAGCCATTTTAGTGGTATCTGTCACAGATGGCGGGGAGCAAAAAAAGAAACTGGCAGATATTAAACTAACCACTGCCTCGTTTGCTTTCCTGCATGGATGCATTCCAACAGTTTGAATGGCAGCAAACCAAAAATGTTGCCTGTTTGAAATTATTTCACGGTGTCTATAAGGGACGTTAGACAGGCAGTTTGTAATCACGGTTCATTCTAAGGATCAAGAGGTGGAACAGTGCCCAAGGACTTCTTCATTATGGGTCTGATTCCACTGATCCTGCTTGATACACAGAAGCTAAAATGAGAATCCCTTCTAGTACACCAATGCCATCTGTGGTTTTTTAAAAAAAAAAACCCCAGTTAATTGTCAGTTAATAACCCTGAAAAACTATCAGATTCCAGAGAAGAAACAATCTTGGTCCCATAAACTTCAGGGCAAAAACTTTCGGACATGGATAATTCTTACTTTTTTTTTTAAGTGTGATACACCTCCCCACCCCCTCTTTTACCAAAATGGTTCTTTTTGTAACTAAAATAGTTCTTTGGTGGTTTCATTCATAGAACTAATTGTGGGATCTATTATTTAAGGCTATGATGAGTTTGAGGGAGAAGAGCTTTAACTGTTCAGCCTTGCATATAACACACAGCTTATAAGGCGTGCATTAATCTCTTAAAGTAAGTTCTCTCTCTGCTAGTGTCCTGACACGACACGGTCATGCTGTTACTGGAATGCGATCTGACTGCTGGACACATCTGAGCTTGCTAACAGGATGGCTAGTTAAAGCAGGCAAGAGTTTAAGGAGGTGAAATAAAGATGAAAATGTGTTAACTTTCTCAGCTGTGGCTGGGAGGCGAGAGGAGAGGCTGTCAGAGCTTAATTAGATCATAGGCATGAGTCAAGCAGGGGGTTAGCTCCTGTAGCCCTCAATCTTTTTTCTCTCTCTCTCTTTCCCTGTAACCTCTCCCTCCTGGTGCAATCACATCATCCAGATATCTCTGATAATTCCAGGAGAGCAATGTGTAAGCGCAGGATATCGGAGGAGTGGTGAGCCAAGGGATGAAAAGGGTAGGAGTGCTGGAGAAAACGAAAAGGATATAAGAGAGAACGACTTAATTTCAGTTCTTGCACACGATGTGTCTTTCTGGATTGGGGCTTTGGCTAGACTTAAGCCCTTCCCCTTTCAGTCTAGAAGGGGAGGATGTTTAATGACAGGTTGATCAAAGCAGAAGCCAGTCTGAAACTTTTAAACCCAACATTGTCATAATGTTAAAACACAAGTTCTGACCTTTGACCTTAATTGACCTCCAGCCTAACACAAGCATTCACCCATAACTGTCCACACTGAAAGCCTAACATTATCCTTAGCTTTAAAAGGTTCCAACCGCCAATGTTACGATACTTTTGACCTTTTAATTCTTCTTACTGCCAGGTATACATCAGTGTTTGAAGTGTTCCTACTGAAAGTCTAGAGTTTTCCCATTGAAAGTACTCAGAACCCTTATCACCGGAAAACTGGAGCTATGCTTTTTCCAGTGGTCTTTGGTCTAATACAAATGGGCCTAGTTTAACGGTAACAATTGGAACTGAAAGGATATAATACTTAAATGTTCTACATTGCTTTTGGTAACACTTGCAGATGAAACCAATAACAATTTAGCATATTCTTTACTGTTCTAGGTGAAGATAAATTCACCAGGCATTATTATTTCACCAATAAGCACATAAGAATGTAAACTGGCTCCACAGAAGCACAGTGGGAAGCACTATTTCCTCACATCTCCAGGATTAGTGGTTTGAATCCGGGTCCTGGCCTGCAGAGTTTGCATGTTCTCCTTGTGGTGGTATGGGTTTCCTCCGGGGTCTCCAGATACTCCCACAATCCAAAGACGTGTGTCAGGCGAACTGGGGTTTCTAAATTGACTTTGAACGATGCGTGTCCCACTCAGGGCGAGTCCTTGCCTTGCGCCCATTGACCCTGGGATAGGCTATGGGTACCTGCAACACTGATGAGGATTAAGGAGTTACAGAAAGTTAGTGAGAATATAAGCTACGATGGCATTTCGACACAAAAAAAGAATTCACTATTGGTGACATTAGCTAACACATTATTTTCCATCATGCTCTTTCTGCTCATATTTTCACATAAGTCACTAGAGAAATATTTAAGCTTTGCTTGACCTGGTCTTTGTAATTGTAGACATTGTATGCAGCTAGAAATAGACACACTATGAGGTTACTTGAGAAAGGTTTTCAGGCTTGGGGTTACACTCTTAACAGTAAAGTATTATAATTTTATTTTATTATTATTATTATTATTATTATTATTATTATTATTATTTTACTGTATTATTATTGTAATGTTACTAAAACTTCAGTCGTCTCCATCTCCTGATTCTTTCTGAGACGTCTTCTTTCCTGGAGGCCACAATATTTCAACAGAAGACAGTCTTACGGCAAAAAACATGACTGTTATTGTGATCAGGAGTCGTCTACATTTTGTCCTGCTGTTCCTTCTCAACTCATCGCAGTGGTGTAGCCTTGATGCCTTAAGGCAGAATCTATCTTTGTCATACTGCACAGGGGGCAGAGATCTTGGCCGCAAGGAAATGAATTCAGGTAGAGTTAGTTCGTAGCTGTTTCTCCCTTTCTACCTCTCTCCCTCTTTTTCTCTGTGTTCCTCTACCAAATGATTCTAATCCAAATGTGGGCAAGCAAAGTTTAAGATCAGACTAGAGAGTGAGTTGTTGATATTTTCTCCACATGTGCTTATGAATTTAGACTACATCCTCCTGCTGAATTTCTCTCTTAGGGAGAGAGACAGGAGAAGCAAAGAGAGAGAGAGATAGACAGACAGAGACAAAGAGAGAGAGAGAGAGAGAGAGAGAGAGAGAGAGACAGAGAGAGAGAGAGAGAGAGAGAGAGAGAGAGACAGGACGAGGACGAGGTTTAGACATGGCGTTTACTAATAAAGTCAGAGGCTACATCGTCCCACAGACCTGACCTTTTCAATATTCCTCTCAAGATTACATCTCTCTCTCTCTCACTCTCTCTCTCTCTCTATTCTCTCTGTCCCTCCTCTTCTTTCTCAACTGTCTCTGTCCATATTCTTTGTACCTCTATTCCTTTTCTCTCTTCTTCTTCCCCCCTCTCTCAAAAATGACAGGATGACTATAGGGCCGGAAGCTATGACTCCTGTTTAAAAGTAGATGGAGAGGTCTCTAGTGTGTGTGTGTGTGTGTGTGTGTGTTTAAATGCATGGAGTGAGAAATCCAGCAGCAGACTGATGAACAGTCTCTCAGCTCCTCATTTTCATTCTGGCCGTTACGATGAAGGAACAGGGAGTGTTGCCAGGCACTAGCCATCACTCCGCCTCATATATCTCAAAAGGAAACTTAAAAGAATAAGGGAAAAAAACAAGCCTTTACAAATGGTGTTTAGAAGTGTTTAAATCTCAAACATGCTTACATGCTTAATCAGTCATAACTCTTCCAATTAGATGTGTCCTTCATAATATGCACTACACTCCATTTTGTATAAACAACTTTGATGTTGAGAGAATCAGCAGCATGAAGTTCCTCTGTGTGCACACTTGATGAACTACCTCAACTGGACACTCAGCTTAACCACCATCACCAAGAAAGCCCACCAATGCTTCCACTGCCTACAGAAGCTGCAAAACGCGAGCCTTCCCCCTGGTATTCTCAACGTCTTTTACAGGGGTCCATAGAGAGCATCATCTGCAGCTGCATCACTCCCTAGTTTGGAAACTGCAGCAACACTGACCGAAAGTCTCTCCGGTGGATAGTGAGGACAGCTGAGGGGATCATCAGGGCCCTTTTACCACATGGACTGTTCTTCCTTCAGTTGCCAGGAAGAAGGTTAAGAAGCATCAAAACCACCACTGTTAGACATCACAACAACATCCCTAATCAGTCAGAATTCTGTGCCCTCGCTTTGCACCAGAGCCTTCAATAGGGACAAATACACACCACAAAAACCTTCACTGCATGGACACTGACTACTACATACTGTACCTAACTCAATTATACAACATTGACACTTTAGACTGTTTTAAAATGTTTCTATAGTATGCTTAAACCTAAACTGATTATTTCCTGAGCTGATAATCTGCCCACTCACTGTCTATTCTAAGTCCACATTTATTCATTCTTTGGACTCCATACTTATGTTGTACTTTGCTGCTGCACTACAATCTACTAGTTTGTCTTGGCTGGGCTGACAAATAAACAGTATTGAGTCTTGAGTAAACAGTAAAAGACTGTACCTACAAGAACCAAGCTGAAATATGAAAGATGGCTTTTATCTGTATTTTGTTTTCCATGTTTCACATAATGGGAAAACATGCACAAATATAATTTTTCACATTTGTTTTAACAAGTTAAATTTAGCAAATGCAATGAAATTGGGTGTTAAATGTGCAGAAGTGCATTTTCTATAGAGGATGTGTACTCATTTTCACATCATAAATCAACAAGGGAACCCAAACGTTTGCACAGCTATATTAGTCTCATAGTATTTAGTGAATAATTCAGAGTACTTACTGAATAATTCATCTTAAATGACCCAAATGAGGGAAAAGCCATTTTTCTAAGAGTGTGATTTAGTGTGGGAACATTGTCATAATGTTAAAACATACCATTCACTCCACAGGCCATATGGCCAATGCACAAATGAACCTGTTTTGATTTTGCTGTTTTTGTGATGTCATGAAAACCAAAACATTCACCTATATCCACCAGTCCAGCCTACAGCAGTTTAGCCCCACCAATTAGCATTAAAATAAAAAGAGTAATTGTTTTTTTAAATGAGCCAGTCAGAACAGAGGCCATTTACATAACATTGTCTTACAAAGCCTATACTCTGGATTTCTATTTTTACATAAAACCACACAAATGAAGATAATGATCACTTTTTTGACTATTTTCCACCCACTCTTTATTACTAAGAATTCAATAGGCTGTCATTTTTAAAGTGCCTTTAAAATAACTGCTTTATAGGCCTAGAGTTCAAGGGGTTAAAAGTCTGAAGGAGCATAGTTGGAGTTCCAAATCCAATTTAACACACCTTGTTCGGGAGTTCAGTTACTACTGAAGGCTGTGATTACTTGGATCGGGAGTGTGAGATTAGTGTTAGAGTAAAACTCTGCGGGAGGCAAGCTCTTCAGAAGCAGGGTTAGGGACACCTGCTGTAGACGCTTTTTATTGGTCTTGTGTATGAGCTGCTTTCTAATGTGTTTCTCACAGGTATTTGCCGGCCTGACATTTTAGCACTATAGCCCTCCGACATGGCACGTTTTAACTCCCACCATGTCAGATCATTAGCTCTCTCTGCGCCGGAGATCACTCTACAGTTATACAGCTTAAACTAGTCAAGCCCAGCAATCATAATACACACACACACACACACACACACACACACACACACAGACAAAGTAGAGCAGTCAAACCAGCTGTGAAGACACACACAACAGTGTGTGTAATCACTCTTTTCAGCTCACGTGGGCCCCTGCTTCCTCTATGCTCCGACAGAGCCTTAATGAGCTTTCCCTTAATTGGAAAATGACCACAGTAATTAGAGAAATCTCCAGCATTCTGAGATTAATGGAGGGGCTGAGAGGGGCCAGGATTGAGAATTTCTGTAATAAAAGCTGGGAATTAAACAAAAAACAATTAACATGGAAATTGGGATGACTTCACACACACACACACACACACACACACACACACACACACACACACACACACACACACACACACACACACACA
>JBBPDC010000017.1:11322606-11325106 GCA_037974485.1 Hemigrammopetersius urotaenia
GTGTGTGTGTGTGTGTGTGTGTGTGTGTGTGTGTGTGGGTGTGTGTGTGTGTGTGTGTGTAGATATGCCAGGCTGACAGCAGAGTGGAAGGAGGTGGTTAATTATGCTCAGTGGAACTCATTTAGCCTGAATCTGGCAACCCAACTCAGAGTGGAACTCGGCCAGATGCACATGCACACACACATAGACATACACACAACCAGACACACACTGGAGTACAGCCACCAAGACATGTACTGCGATAAAATGTGCAGAGTTTTGGAAGTGGGGCAAAAGCTCAGGTCCAGTAGTCTAATTTCTTCAAAAAGTTTTAGTACTGTGTAACAAGAAGGAATCAGAGGTTACTGGCACACTTTTGTATTCTACTGGGCTCTCCACAAAAAACATGAAATTAATTAGAGAATACACCCAAACTTTGGCACAGAATAAAACGGCCGAAATAAACACTTTTGAGGGGGTTTTTTTCACCTCAATTTTAACAGAAAAAAGGTGCACTTATCTTAACGATTTAAGATGAACTATCCCTTTATGACACTCAGAATATAACACTTCAGAAATGATTTCATTGAGAATTAGAACTAGTGCATTTTCCTGTCCTGCAACAAAACAGTAATACAAGTATTTGCTGTCTGATGTGTGTTTTTGACCCCGTGGGTGTGACCTGAGGTTTGTGTTGTAAAATTTCAGTACATAATCCATATATCATCATAATAAATGTTTTACATCTGTGGATTTCTAGCAAGTAAGCTAAAACAGCATTTTAGCTTACAAAAAGTTGCCTTTGGTATTAAATCCGTTATCAGCCTATTAATAAAGATCAAAATTGTGAATGGTAGAGAAAATTTCATTCCAGAAACTAATAAGCTTAATCCTTATGCTATACTTTGTCCATTTTGACTTACATCCACTTCTACATCAGACATTGTGTAACGATACAACATCTATCTGCCTGCCACAGAGTGCCCCCACATCTCCCTGTTCCCTGTTCAACAGCCTTGTTTCTACTACAATCTTAGCTATTTTAGTACAATAATAAGTGTGGTATTACTGTAGGACATCACATCACCCAGCATGTTTAAAGGTTAACCTATGTTCACATGAAGACCTAATAGTATCCTACTGTTTTATGAAAAACAGCACTAGAGGGAAGTTTTTTTTTCTGCCATCAATGGGGACTGTTACCAGTTTGACTGACCATCACAGGCACAGGTCTACCTTCACTTGCTTTCAGTACTGCCCCAGATCTCCACCTACTTTATAGTTCTTGTAGTTCTCTTCACACATCCCTCCCTGACACTAACACACACACACACACACACACACACACACACAAACACACCCCATGCCCAACTTCACTGCATTACTCTCTGCATCCCAACCCACTGTGACTCAGTTCACACAAGGTCCTTCTGCACAGGCTTCATCACCTTAAACACACACACACATACACACGTACACACACATACACACGTACACACACACACACACACACACACGCATGCAAGCACACACATACACACGTACACACACACACACACACACGCGCATGCAAGCACACACATACACACGTACACACACACACACACACACACACACATTTTCCACAAGTGCATCTTTGCAGGTTCACTTCAAACAGGCCTCCTCAGGCAACACTCAGGGTCTCTCACTCCCTGTTACACTCTGCCATCTTCCTGCCTTTTTCCTCTCTAGAAATCTTCAGTCATTTCAAACAACCCTGTGTGTTGTTTTTTAAAAGATCTATATAAATATATGATGGTTTTATTAGATATTAACACCTGGAATTGCAATGGCCTTTATGTGGGTTGACATTTCAAATATGTATTACAATACCTACATGAGTTATCTATTTAGGTTCTAAGTAGCAACAAAATAATTCATTTTTTTATATTCAAAGTAAGGAATAACATCTCTTACATTTGAGTGATAAGCTTGTAGATCAACTGGCCCCAAAATGTGATGATTTAATTGTGATCATGTGATATGTTTAATTCAATAACTAAACTACTCAGTAACATCTTTCTAAAGATTTTAATGGTTACTTGTTAGTGGTAGACTTTTGTAATGTCTGGAAAAGCAAGCTAAAAAAAATCTGTTCTATTCCCGGTGAAGGCAGATACATCACAGCTCACTTCACAGTACTTGCAGATTATCACACTCTGCTTTGGTGTAAACACTACAGGGAAAGTGACTAATAATATGGACTGACAATAAGAACTGGAAAAACACACGAAAAGTCTGTTTAAGTATCCAGGGGTGTAGTGATGTGGGAATTTTGGGCCTTTGGGCCGATATCAGATATTGTCCATGGAGATGGCATTACGAAGAAATGTAATGTGTGTAGAGTAAAATGGATAGAATGCACACATATTTTTGCAAGAGACCAGCCACAAAAAACCCAAAATGAACTTTAGGATAGGTGTAAAACCCAACAGAACAAGATGCTAAGGAGATAACAACGTAAAAATTGGTTCCAAAAATG
>JBBPDC010000017.1:11330106-11338867 GCA_037974485.1 Hemigrammopetersius urotaenia
CCTCTGCTGCTGTTCCACACTTAAATACTCCTCAACACACAAAACACAATCAAAGAATTAATTAGAAGAAAAAAGTGTTGTAAGTTTTATCACTCAAACCAAAAGAGGGGAAAAAGAGAGATAAGTGTGAGAGAGAGAGAGAGAAATGAGAGAGGAGACGAGGAAACGAGAGTGACAGAGAATAGAACACAGACAGGAGAGACAAAAAGAGTGTGAGAGAGAATGGATGACAGAGAGAGGGGGAGAGTAAGAAAAGAGATAGAGATAGAAAGGGCTAGGAAAGAAAGAGAGAGAAAATGGTGAGAGAGAATGAGAGACAGAGGGAGGAGAAAGAGAGAGAGATAAGGAGAGAGAGGTTGAGAAAAAGAGGGAGAGCGAGAAAAAATCTGAGACGGAGAGTAAGAGAGAGAGAAAGAGAGGCAAGAGACGAGAAAAGAAAGTGGAGATGAGGGAGAGAGAGTGACAATGGATAGGAGAGTGACAGAGAAAGCGAGAGAGAATGGGTGACAGAGTAGGAGGAAGAGAAAGGAGTGAGAGAGATATAAAGGACACAAAGAGAAAGAGAGGGAAAGAGTGACAAAGAAAGAAGCATAAATGGGAGACAAAGATGAGAAGCTAGAGAGACAATGGGAGAAAAAAGGAGAGAGAGATAGGACACAGAAAGAGAGACGGAAAAAAGATGGGGAAAGAGTGGCAGAGACTGGAAAAGAAAAAGAAAAAATAGGAGAGAAAGGGGAGAGAGGGTGAGAGAGAGAGGAGAAAGAGGGGATGAAAGAGATAGTGGCAGAGAGAGAAAAGAGAAAGAGAGAGATAGAAAGGATAGAGAGGGGGGAGAGAATGAGACAACGGGAGAAGGAGGAGACAAAGAGAGAGCAAAGAGTAGCAGAGAAAAAGACAAGAGAGGCAGAGAGAGAAAGTGAGACAATGGGAGAACAAATGAAGACAGAGAGAGAGAGAAGGGAGAGACTGGGGAGACACTGCAAGGAAATTTGAGCGATACAAGGAAAGCAGTGGATGTGAGGACATGAGCTAAAAAGGTTCTTAAACAAAGTTTTGGGAAATAAAAAGAAAATGCACAGAATAAACAAAGGCCCGAAATTACTCCACTTTAGAAAGCCGCTCTTTTGCAAGTCGCCAAACATAATTAGCTCTCTCTGTTTCTGTCTCTCTCTCTTCCTCTCTTCTGCTTCCTGCTGTTACAGTGATTAGTAAATCACCATCGTGAGCTCTCCACTCTTTGTAAACTCGCTCTAATTACACTGCATTGTACTTGAGTGCTGGCAGCAGACCTCGGCTGCAGACTGCAGCGTAACATTGCCCCCCTTTTCAACCTGTTCATACTTATTTGCCAACTCACAAATTATTATAAATGAGCTTCGAACAGACAACTGCACAGCTTGGTTCACCCATGGGTTCACCAGTATCAAAACAAATTCAATTCTAATCACTTAGGCTGTGTCCAAGTCCACACACTGCTATACTGTACACTAATAGACTAATGAATGTGTAACCAACAGTGGAGTATTGTTTTGACCTGTTATTTTGTAGAAAGTGTTTTTTAGCCTTAGACTGAGGTGACCCAACAGGAATGATATGTATATTATATTGCTAAGATGTAACTAAAGTCATTCAGATTGGCTTGATCTGAAATGCACCATTATAGAGAAACTTACCAAGTCTGTTCACATTAGGAAAATGTAAAAGTCAGATAAAAAGTAAAACTGGAGTAAATTCTGCATCAAAGAAGGTCCCATCAAAGCCAGATGCCTGAGGCACTGCCTTAAGAAAATGTATGTTTGAAATATAGAGCATTGGCTCTATAAGCGGTTAGATTTGCATTGCAGACATTGTGACCCCTGGTTCCTATCAGCACCATTGTTGAAAGTATCTAGTCACTAATGTACCACTTCACATCAGGCCAATATGAATGATTCAGTGATTGAATTATGTTTAAATGTTGATAAATCGTGCATCAGTAGGAAGTGGACCAGCAGAGCATTTGCTCAGCAGACAAGGATCTGGTAACACTTTCAGTGTGAGACCTTTTCAGTTATTATTTCCTCTATCCGCCTCTTACACAGCAGTTTGTAGCTGCAGGGTATCGATGTAAGTTACCAATATAAGCTGCAGAACCAAACATCACTAAAATGACCTCCCTCAAAAAAGCAGCTGTTCCACTGCCTTAAACTTGGCCATTACTGGCACTGCAGTCGTCGCCCTTTGCTGACACCTCATTTCCAAAGGCTTTACAAGACATGAGTGCAGTATCTGATCTCTGTCCTGAAGTATCTCTGTAAATAAACCTGCCCGGGACGCAGGAAACCTCTGCCTTTATGTCTAGAGAGAAAATAGTTCAATGGGGAATTTAACAGTTACTACAGGAGGAACTGTTGAGGAGCTGATGCTCTCTCACCATTTCACTGGCTGTCAGGCAAATTTACAAATCAATTATATTTTCTTTCATTTCTTATTTACTAAAACCTGCTTCCTACAGAGTGAAAACTCGAGGCCCAACTAGAATAACACTACTGCAGGAAAGGGGCCACATCAGGACCAGTCAAGCAAGGGTCCGTCCTCTGATAAGGTTATTTATTTATTTATTTATTTTTGCCCATTTGTCAAATGTGACACCAGCACAGCACACAGTGTGAAATTCTTTCTCATTTAACGCATTCACCAACTGATACAATGGGCAGCCACCAACAACGGGCGCCCAGGGAGCAGTGTGCGGGGACGGTACTCAAGGGTACCTCAGTGGTGCAACTAGCTTTGGGATTCGAATCAAAGATCTTCTGATGGCAGGGGCATCTCCCTAACATCTAGAGCAATGCACACAAATGCAGAGTGTTATTGGGAGACTTTGAGACTCTTAAGGCATCAAAACTGTCAAGGAGGACGGCCACACCCACACTCAGCAGTCTCGTCCTTTCGCGCTATCGTGAGGGGACTCAGCTGATTTATAAAGCTCAGCTCGACTGCACGACACGCAGTGTTCAGAATACTCAAAGCGTCTCCCTCCCTCCCCTCCACCTGTATTCCGCCATAGCCCCGCCCCCGGACTCTTTGATTGGCAGATGGTCCCGGACCTTAGCGCAGGAGGGCGTGGATTGTCTGAAAACGGGAGGAAAAAAAACTCCAGCCCGGTCGCAAGCTGGGAGGCAGAAGCGCGCGAGACGTGAGGGGCGAGCGCACTGTCCCACAGCCTCTGCAGCACCTCAAATCCTCTCATCTTCATCTCCTCACAGTTTAACCCCGCAAACAGCCACTTTACTGCCAGCTTCCAAAAGGTGCAAAAATGTCTACGAAGTTTTTATTAGTGATCCACCCACCGCGGTGGAAACAGAAATAAGTGGTTTAGAATGTAAATGAAGATACATTCTCATTTAAAACAGGTCTGACCTAACACCACACATTTCTTTTTGTTTTCCTTTTCATTCTAAACTGCAACAAAAATGTAACGATTAATAAAACGTGTATATACATATATAAACTCATATGAAACAAATGCAGAAAAATAAATATTGCATTACCTGTTGGTTTTTAGTCCCGCGTGCAGCCGGCTCTCATTGCCCTTCCATTAGGAGCCATAAAGCGTCCGGACGGACCGTATAGGATCCTCCTCTCCGTTTTAAAGGCTCCGGAGCTCTGCTTCACTCCTGCACGCGCGGCACACAGACCCCCAGTTTCTCCTGCACGCCCTGCACAGACCCCCGTCTCTCCAGCACGCGCTGCCTCTGCACTTTTTTAAGCACTACCAAAACACATGCAGACGGTCTTTAATTAATAGCAGCTGCGTCCAAGCCTCTCTCACATCAAATATCCAGGAAAAATATCAACAAAAAAAAGAGTGCGAGCTGGACTGGGCTGGACCGACTGGGTGGCGCGCGCGCGAGCTCCGGACGCGCGCCTGCGGAAAGTTGCCTCTCTCTCTCTCGCTCTCTCTCTCTCTTCTTTTCTCGATCGCTCCCTCACTCTCCAAGGGTCTCCGTCACCAAAATGTCTTGCTTCTTGTTTTATGTTATTTAATTTTTTCAGATAAATTGTACATAAAAAATAACAATGAATAAAAGCTCGCGCGCTGCCCTCATGGATCCATTCTCTCCCTTTTTCCTCCTTTTCTCTCTTTTTCTCTCACTCCTCCTGCACCCGAAGGAGCTGAAGAGACGGAGCAGTCGCTCGAGCGGCTTTTTTTGCTCTGACACGCAGAAGAGGCGCAGGAGCAGCGCGGGGCTCCAGCTGGCGCGCGCGTTACCTACCTGACCGGCGCGCGGAGCTCTGGCGCCACCTAGTGTCAACGCTTCATTTATGAGCTGCTCTTGAGGCATTTTTAATCTAAAATTTAAAAAGAAACAAAAAAAAAACCAACAGTGAAACAGCAAAGCAGCCCAGGTGCTGAAAGGCAATTAGGAACTAAGTGCGAAGGATTAAAATAGACCTGAGGCGAAAATAGATTCCTTTTGTCACAAATATTCTTGGATATTATGAATACTGGAAAACACTACAAAACAAATCCACCCAAAATGACCTTTAAAAAACACTAACACTACAATACAAAACACTGATAATACAAATTCACTCAAACTGAGCTTGTAAAAAAACACAAACACTAGAAAAAGAGCTTGTAATTTTATAAATGTGGCTTGTTGGCCTGAACCACACCTTTGGAATTTAGCATATATAAAAGTTCAATATTTATAAAGATGGCTGTTGAGTTTTTATATCTGTTCTGAATGCAATAAAATAAAGAGGATTATGTATTACGCTTTACAGTTCGTTTTAATCATTTGATACTTACAGCATAAATACCTGCCATTTAGAATGACTCGGCCCATTTCATTTTACTGGAGTAGTATGTCAGGTGGGATTCAGAATCTGCTCTTGAGTTTCTCTTTATAGTTCAGTTCTACTAAAGAGCTTGTTGACCTCTATGCACTGACTTCCTCCAAGCACCCTTCACAGTAAAGCAGGTTAACTGGCCGAAGGTGTGGAGCTGTCCTGCTTCTGCATTTACTGGAGCATCTCACTGTGCACAGGGCAGATATGTTAACTTTAACTTCAGAAAAATCTGTCTGAGAGAGAGAGAGAGAGAGAGAGAGAGAGAGAGGGAGAGAGAGAGAGATGTGAGTAGATGGAGTAGCAGGGCTCAAGAAGACTTTGCTAAAAGCCTCTCAGAAGGCATTTACGGTTGTTGATACATTTGGCTGAAGTTTATTGCACCTGATGGTAAGTAATGTCCTCCATTACACTTCAAAGAGATGCTTTCTTTCTCTCTCTCTCTCTCTCTCTCTCTCTCTCTTTTCTGAACTCTTGCTCACTCTTGCTCTCTCCCACTTTTCTCTCTCTCCTTTCTGTTATCTCTCGCTCCCTCTTTTTTCTCACTTACCTCTCTTTGTCAACTTTCTCTCTCGCTCCCTCTTTTCTCTCATTTAGTCTCTTTCTGTCATCTCTGTATCCTTCTCACTCACCTCTTTCTCTCTTTCTGTCTCTTTATTTCCTTCTTTTCTCTCTCATTTACCTTCTCTCTCCCTGTGTTCTCTTATTTACCTGTCTTTCCTTCAGTCTCTCTCTATTCTTCTTTCTGTTACCTCTCTCGACCCCTTTTTCTCTTTCATTTACCTATTTCTCCTTCTTTCTTTCTCACTCTGTTCTCTTACTGTCCTCTCTCTCTGTCTCTGTCTCTGTCTCTCTACCCCCACCCCTGATTATTGCTGCAGAATGTCTCCACGCTCTGTTCTGGGATCAGGTGTGTTATATATCCTGTACTTTTTAATGGCTGGAGTTGTCTGAACTGCTCTTGTAACAGTGCTTATGGCAGGATGTGTTCAGGATAAAGTTTTCTAGGCTGGGACTGAGAGGCTTTCAGATTTATGGGAATGTCATACATAGACCCTTTAGAGGACTTATGGTGTGTCAGCTATTGTTTAGAGGGTATAAATCTCCACAATGTCCACTGTGTGTGTCTTTCTCTGCGTGTGTGTGTGCTAGAGAGAGTGAGTGAGTGAAAGGGAGAACTCTATATCTGACTCACCCTACCCATGGGTGCAGTTACGTATGCTCACAGGCCACTTTATTAGGTACACCTTGTATCTACACTCATTGTCCATTATATCGGCTCCATTTGCTTCACTGGTGTGCTTTACAAGTACAAGATGGACCAGCAAGGTGGTCCAGACATGCTTCAACCTGCTCGGGGGTCCTGAGACTACAGGTGGTTCACGGCCCTACACAATTACAGTCCGTAAAATCAGTAAAACACAACACAAAACAACAAGCCCAGTCCTGAACTGTCCAAAAACTGATTAATAAAGGCACACACATCTGGCACCTTCCAGCACTGTTAACTGTCTGAGACTTAACTTAAATCCAGAATCCAGAATAAAAATCCATAGCAGGTCACCCGTGGCTTGAAAGGCAGTTCCCACTTTGTTGTTATGTATTTATTTAATTATTTAATTATTTATTTGTCTCAGTTAGTGGTACTGGTTAAGTCATATGGCCAGTTACATTTAATCATAACATTAATATTTAATCTCTTTATATCATATACATTGTCTGAATGTAATCTAAATGATACTTGTGCACTATATCCTCTATATTATGTTCATAAAAACTGAAAAACTGACAAATATAAAAATATGGATAAAAAAATGAAAGATGTATAAACATTTAAAAGTGTAAATTGCTAGTGTTTTCAAAAAAATGCATGAAATAGAAAAACAGCAAAAAATGGAAAGAGGATTTTGACAGTGCACGATTAAAGTAAACGATTAAAAACAACAACCCAAACAGTCTGGCACGCACTGCTATAAAAACAATATTAAATTAAAAAAACATTCAGCACACATTTAGGAATCACTCTGGCACTGAATGTCCCAAAGCCTTCATTAACAGTGCCTCCGGCGTATACATGTCCTTGTGTGCATTTTAATATAGGGAAAGGTTTTGTTTTGCTGAACAGTCAATGCGGAATGGACTGGAGATGATACCAGTCAGTAAAGCCATAATATAAACCAGGAGAGAGTTTGTGCATCACATCTTATTGTTTGTGTTTCTCCTATTAATCTGAAAGGTGGTCATGGAAAGCTGTATGTAAAGTTACATAATTACTAGAATATCTGCAAAAATGTATGGTCGACTTACATTCCCACAGGATCTTTAATGTCCTTCTGAATATGTGTGTGTGTGTGCATGTAATTGGCTGCTGTATCTGCTGCCTTGTGCAGTGAGAGAGAAAAAAAGTGAGAGAGAGATCTTGTGTATGTGTGTGTGTGTGTGTTGTTTGTATTTGCAGATTATTATCACGCTGCTTTCACGCCTGATGGCACAGCAGAAAAGATCCTGTTAACAGTTCATGTTTGAGTCTGTGTGTGCGCATGTGTGTGTGTGTGTGTGTGTGTCACAGAGACCATGCACTTGATTGTTTGTTCTGCTTTGGCACCTCCAGCTGCACCAATACATAAAGAGACTAATGCAGTCTAGCCTGACTGAGAGAAGAAGTAAGAGAGAGACAGACAAAGGGAGTGTGAGAGAAATCACAAATGTCACACAGCAGTTTTGACCAATGCTTCTCCCTAGAGCTGTGTGTTTATGTGTGTGTGTGTGTATTTCACCTGTACATTAAGCCTCCTCCTAACCTTACCTGCCCTCAACCACACACCATTACAGCAGTGATGTCACCTCAGGTGGAGTGTTTACATAACAGCGTCTGAGTGCTGAGCTATAACGTCTTTTCCCTGACCTCTGAGTGTGTGTCTGTGTGTGTGTGTGTGTGTGTGTGTGTGTGTGTGTGTGTGTGTGTGTGGTGAAGCAGCAGCTGGTGTAGCAGATGTGTCCCTGGGAGGCGGAACAACCAAAGAGTTTGTGTGTTTGTGTGAGCGTGTGTCTGTGTATCTGTCAGGAACACCCTGACATCCCTCATCTGTCACCGCCTCATCAAGGTGGTAGGGCCCCTTCTCAGCTCATCTATCACTCTCTCTTTACTTCTTGCACACACTGTGGTCTTCTGAGGGGTCCTCTGTCACTGGCCTGTTAGAAACGTTGTACAGTCACACAGTGGAGTGTGTGCAGCTGCAGTGTAGTGAGGAGGGAACTATGTGGGCCTTGTTTATGCAACAGCAAACATGTAAACCTCAGTGTAGTAAACTGTTTAAGCTCTTCTGGAGAAGCATTTCACAGGCCACCTTGTCAGACAACCAACTATCTTTCATTTTTTTCCCAGAGGACCACTTATGTTGTTTTTGTGGGGTTATGTACACCATAATTCACTTTTAAATGCTTAATTTTCTTCTGCTTTTTACTGAATTTTTGTATCATGAAACAGACAGAAAAAGAGTGACAGAATTACAAACAGTCCAGCACAGGAACTCTAAACAGCTCTGAACAAAACTCTTAACAGAAATGTAAACAGTTTTAAACAGAATTCTTTACAGCTCTAAAAAGAATTCAAATGTAATATTGGTGTGGAGCAAATTTCCATTAAGCACTAAGAGATGCCTTGATCATACTTTCCTGCCTCCACAGTTTCCCACTGACATCACACCAGGCAATTGTCTATTACACACTAGAAGGTCAATGGTATAGTAGTGATAGTACTGATAAAAATACCAGTACATTTTCATATATTTTATATCAGTGGATCACAAATCAGTCCTGGAGCACCCCATGCCCTGCACAGTTTAGGGTTTCCCTAGTCTCAGCCTCAGACGTCACGCCCACGGAACGTTGGCTAAACGTCTGATGCATATGGTACACTTAACTGGAA
>JBBPDC010000017.1:11338967-11353308 GCA_037974485.1 Hemigrammopetersius urotaenia
TTGTTTGACATGTCGGTCAAACGGCCTTATGGGCGGGCCTTGGCCAAAGAAAGCTGCAATGAATTCCAGACCTTCAGTCTGAAGGTCTGGCTACACGAGACTAGTGTTTCACCTGTTCCTAACACACCTGATCCTAGTAATCAGTTAATTACCCAGCTGTTCTCCAGCTGAACTGAATGTGTAAACACAAAAATCTGCAGGGCAGGGGGCACTCCAGGGCCGGTATGGGAACCACTGTTCAAATTTTAACAGGTCATTTAACATCAGTACATATATCTCATTTGCATTTTTATTGCCTCAGGCAGTTTCTTGCCTTTGTCTAGTACAAATCCACTGTGTCCCCTCCTGGGGCTCAGGGAAACTCTCAGCTCTGGCCTGGCTCCACCTTCTTATCATTCAGCTCACCTGTGTTTTGTTATTTGATTAGTTATATTAGACAAAAAGTGAGTGTGTTTTTGAAGGGGAACATAATGTCATGGAGAGCTCTGGGAGCAGCTTTTGCTGGGAGGATGCAGATGCAAGTGGTTGAGTTTACGATTGGAAGAATGGAGACTTAACCCATAGAATGTGAGCAGCACAGATCCGTGTCGAATCCACAACCAGTGGCAAACTGTCATATATCAAAACAACTTCTGCTGGGGTTTTACAAATGGCATCATATCCAAATCCACTAAAGAACATATGTGCACAAATTTCTTTTATTTTAGATCTTTAAAAAAACACAAGATCTTTAAACTCAGGGGAACATTCAGGCTGGTCTTCACCCACAAGTGGGCAGGGAAAACCTACAGAGGGAGGGGGGTCCAGAGAGCGGCCAGTACGTCGACCAAAAGAGCAGCAAACGGCGAGCATGCAGGAAAGCACACACTGGTTTTAGACTGTTTCACACACTAGGTTTAGACAGAGTTCTAAAGATTAAAGTGGCAGTTTATGAACAAAAGCAAATTAAACACTCAATTTTAAATTAAAATTACAGTCCATAATTTTTGTGCGTGAGGACTTGCTTTAGTATGTAGGAATGATGTCATGTTATGACACATTAAACAGGACACAGGCAGTTGCAACCACAGATCTATCACTGACATTGGCACCCAGGCTGCCTTTTATTGTCTTTTTTTAGTTCAGTGTTCCTCATCCCAAACTCTCTCTGGTGACAGTGTCTCCTCCGCCATGTGCTTGACTAGATAAGCACCAGCTCACTTCAAATCCCTGCTGCAGTTCTAACCAGACCGCTATCCTCTTACACAAGATTCTCTCTCAAACTTGAAAGCCTGTTAATCGCTACTGAATTCTCTGTGATAGGACTGTCCACATCACAAAAACATAAACCAGGTCCTAATGAATTATACACACACACACACACACACCTGCTTCATGGCTATAAAAAAACATCTACACTGACAATGTGTACTCGGAATTTGGAGAGTCTTTAAATTGTCTTTAAATGGATGTGTGAAGATACTCACACTTGACCGTTATCGCTATTGTAAAAATCCCATTCACTAAAAATCCCATCGATGGAGGTGCTTTTACTGAACAGATGATGAAAGTGTCCTGAACAGGCTGGAGAGACTGATGAGAAACTAGGATGTTAAAATGTTGGTGCATTAAATTCTATTTAGAGATCATTATAAAACACACAACATAAATTCTACTGAAGCCATCAACAAATGTAAATACCAAAACACATGTACACTCTAAACACAGCTTTAAATAAACTCTACACACAGTGTACACTGGTACACTGGGTGTATACTTCTGCCTACTCCTTTTCAAACACAAGAATGAAATGATAATTTGTAATTATGATGAATGCACATGTTTGTTGGAAATAAAAATTTACTAAACTAAACTAAAGGTCAGCTACTAGCCTCTTGGGGCTTAGTGGTCACATACGTGGACAGCACTTTTTAGTTCTTATGTCTACAATCGTGTTCACACGAGGGAAGATTTAAGTGGCAGCTCCGTACACAGACATCGTCCAGGCAAGAAGTCACGTTATATTTTATGGCTTAATCTGATTTAGATATTTATAAAAGCATTGTACATATGTCATGACATGCAAATTTGGAAAAAAAAGGTTAAAAATAACAAATTAGTATGACACTAAACATGAAGTACACGTACATGGACTTATGGACTGAAGCTCCTCCAATGAGAAAAAAGCTATCTCTGATGCAGCTAAAAGGCTGTACATTGTCCCAATTAAATAAATAACAATTAAATCACTAAATGCATACATACATACATAGATTAGTTGGTTTGAAAATGTTAGTAAAAATGTAATATTTTAGTAAAAATTAGCACATTTAAGCTAGCTTACAGCTAACTCTGGTGCAGCTAAAAAGCTGTACATTGCACCATTGAAATAAATAACAAATAAATAATGCATAACTACATACATAAACGACATTCATTCCTATTTGATTGTGTCATGTTTTATTTTCCAGAGTGTTTTTCTGTGCAAAGAGCATTGGAGCTACTTGTCAATCACGTGACCTCTGGGCCTCCCTAAGCAGGTCCTTCTGTCCTCAGTGATTGTACCCTTTCACATATCCTTTTTTTCACATTACCAATGCAAAATTTCACATGAGCCATACTGTAAATGTGACTATCCAGATGGGGCAAAAATGTTTTTCATTTTGTTTTGTTTTTCACTATGATGTTCAAACACATTAGTAGCCTGATGCAACAGTGAAAATTCTAAATGCTTTGAATGTTTAATATTTTGTTACAGGCATACAATGTCATCCTGAAACTGTTTGCAGCATTTCAAATGATCCATAATTTTAACTGTACAAAAGGGGCAAAAATGCAGTGTTTCCATGTTGTTTTTACTTTGATACTCAAAAATGTGTGTGTATGTGTTTTTAATACATGCAAAAGCAGTCAGGAAAAAAAACCTGTTGTGTTCAAGGTGGAAATATAGAGTGTTTCACTCTATTACAGAAAGGTGACATTATTGTGTTTTATGGAACTTCGGAACAAGAGTCCACATATGTGGACATCATTTTTCTCTAAAAGTACATCATATCAAAATTCAAAATCAAAAATTTAATTCTAATTAGTTTCCAATAAGCCCAAATAACAAAATAGAAATAAAAATGCATGTAAAATACAGCTTGGGCCTTGAGGCTAGACCTGAACCTGACAAAGTATCCAGTTTAGGGGGCGTATTTGGGAAGAATATTTAGGCTCAGAATATTTAGGCTCAGGTTTATTTCTAACAATAGATTTTTAATGCATTAGATTTTGTGCACTCTTAAGCTTTTATGCAAGCAGCAGTAAGAGGAACTTTAGCACAGGCAGGCTAACAGTAGATCAGAGGACATGGGATGCTGGTACAGGCAATTTCACAAAAACATATAGATGATGAACACTGTGAGTGCATTACAGTGTAAAATACCATTTTATTCCTGCAGGAGATTTTCAGTCACTCAAGCACTTAGTAACTAAGTAAAGCTCTATAAAACCATGTTTGTGTTACTCCATCACAACTACAGTTTATACTTAAATGATGAAATGGTTTGTACAGCTATTGCAAGACAACAGAACAGTCAATTTATATTTCACAGCTGCACTGCACTTTATCAGCCACAACAAATGGAGAACAGATTTAGAGGGCACAGCACAGTTGACTCAGAATCACAAATAGGCTGTGAGAATCTACAGCTCACGCAAGTGGTGAACTAGCCACTGTTACATGGTTCATGGTTAATTACATGAATCATTACTTCACTATAACCTACACATACCTACTGACAAACTGATCTGGTATTCACAGTGAATTGGGTGTTAAAGCAGAACTACTCATCCATTTCTGCTTAATTCCTGCATCGTTACCTCTTAGCTATGAAACTGTATTATAAAGCATTACCTGTATTCCTTTCTTAATAACTGCCTGTATTATAGGTGTGAGTCTTAAGAAGGGAGTTTGTTCCAGATTGTTGCATTTATAGAGATCTGTGTGCAAAAAAGTCCTTTCAGTTTGGTGCAGAATCCGAAGTGCTATCTGACTATAAACTTTTGTTCCTATCCCAGATCCCAAAACATGATGAGAACATTTTACTCCATTCATCTATTCTAATGATTCATATTGTTTGACACTAAAGAACCTGCTCACAAGCAAAGGGATACAATGTCACTCCCACATAAAGAGAGAGAGGGAATAAGAGGAGAGACAGAGAGAGACAGTGAGAGAGAGAGAGAGAGCGAGCTAAAGAGAGAGAAAAAGAGAGGAGAGACAGAGAGAAAGAAAGGGATAGAGAGTTGGAGGAATAGAGAGAGGAAACGAGAGAGAGAGAAAGAGATTGAAATACATAAAGAGAATGAGGGAGAGATAGGGAGAGAGAGGGAGAAAGAGAGCGGGATTTAAAGAAGAATGAGGGAGAATTTTCAATATTATTTATTAGTTATTTTATTAGTCATGTCTCTACTTTATTAGACATTTATGCTAATCACAATTTTTCTTTAAATCACTTCATCACTGAATTATTTTCTATGATTCTCATTATCATGATAAATAATTCTATAATCACTGTATTTCACTCATGTTCACTTTTTAAATGCTGCGTTACTTTAGACACCACATACTGTTTTGGTAACATTGTTCCTGAAAGAGTCCTGCCAAGACAGCTACTTTGAATTTTTTACATTTGAATTTAAATTTGAGAGGGAGAGAGAGGGGGGCGGAGAGAGGGAGAGACAGAGACAGAAAGAAAGTAAGAGAGAGAGAGAGAGGGCGAGAGAGAGAAAAATGGGAGGAGAAAGAGAGAGAGAGGGAAGGTTTCTGGCAAAGTGAAATACCAGAATTAGCATATGAACACTGCAGCTGTGTCAGTGTGTCCTACTGGTCAGTGAGTGTGTGAGGTATTGTTGTTTGCATGTGTAAATGAGCTGCATATAAAAGTTATGAGAGAATGCGCTGCTGTGGCTCTTATGTATGCTCTCGTAACTCTTTGTGCAGACACTGAATCATCACTAGTGTGGAGAAACCCTCATTAATGCACATGTTCATTATATTCAGGTGTAGGATTACAGACACAGGTGTGTTTTTTCATGAAACCTATAAAGTACTTTCGTGTTAAGAGTTTTAGAGGTGAAAGAGATTTACAATGAGTACTTATAAGGTTAGATAAGATAAGATAAGATAAGAAAGGATAAGATAAGATAAACCTTGTTTGTCCCACAAGAGGGAAATTTGTTTTGCCACAGCAGAAAGTGGACAGTACAAAGTTAAATATTAAGAAACAACAGAATAAAATAGAATAAAAATCAATTTAGTGTAAAATGTACACTATACAATCTAGAGATAGAGAATATGGACATAATATACAGACAAATATATTTGTAGACTATATGTAAAGAAAAGCAGACTAAGTGATATGTCTGTACACAATGAGTATATGTATGCATACAGGCACAGGCATTGACAATAGCAGTATAAATGCACCACTTAAATGAACTGCACGTCTTAAATTACACATTTTGCCCAGTAGTGTTGTTTCCACTCAAGAAAAAAAAATTACATGTTGCACCAGAAACATTGAACATAACTTCTGTTGTATTGGATGTGTGTGTTTGTTTGTGCATGTATGGTCATCTGCAAGGTCTTTGTTATGGATAAAAAATGAATTGTATTCTTTTTTAGTAAAAGAGATAGATGTGTAAATGCTCCATAATGGCCCCTATAAGGAAATTAAAAATACTATAATGCTCCTTAGTCCAACACTAAGCTTTATTTCTTTCCTGAAAGCCGTTGGGACGATGCAGCACTACTATGATCAAAAGCTAAAAGGAGCTGTCCATTCCACGGTGGTGCTGAAATTCATCCAAATCCTCTAAATACTTTGCAGTCTATAATGGATGTTTCTTTTTTTTCTTGTGTCTTTGATAAGGCTGAAAAATAGAAATAAATCTAGGAAAAAGGAAAATCCATTGTTTGTGTCTGTTGGGAGATCACCATATTAAATGAGGAGACACAAACACACATACAGACACACACACACACTCTGACTATCTCCTCTCACCCTTTTAATCTCTCTCTTCCCTCTCTCATGTCTGCTCTCAATAATTTGGCTTCTGCATCTGTCTCTAACTAACACACACACCCACACACACACACACACACATTCATATGCAAATACACCAACCAGCTATAACATTAAAACCACCTATCTTATTTTGCATCCTCCTTGTGGCCAAAAACAGCTTTGATTCATAAAGGGATGGACTCCACAATACTTCTGAAGGTGTGTTGTATTTTCTAACACCAAGACAACAGCAGTACATCCTTTAAGTCCCGTAAGTTGTGTGGTGTGGGCTTGATCAGTCTAATTTGTTCAGCAAATCCCAGATCAGCAGATCAGATCTGGGGAATTTGGAGGCCAAGTCACTACCATGAAATCTTTGTCATGTTTTGCAAACCTTTCCTGAGGGATTTTTGCAGTATGGCACATTATTCTGATGAAAGAGGCCATTGCCATTTTGGGACTTCTGTTACTGTGGGGTTATACTTGGTCTGTGACAATGTTTAGGTAAGTGGTATGTGTTAATGTAACATCTACCTACCTAATTTCCTAGCAGATCATGGTCCTGAGCATCACCCTGCCTCTGCCAGCTTTCTGGTGTCCTGGTGCAATCTATGAAACCTTTCTATTGTAACAGA
The DNA here is from genome assembly GCA_037974485.1 of Hemigrammopetersius urotaenia. Taxonomy (NCBI): domain Eukaryota; kingdom Metazoa; phylum Chordata; class Actinopteri; order Characiformes; family Alestidae; genus Hemigrammopetersius; species Hemigrammopetersius urotaenia. The sequence goes on from JBBPDC010000017.1 coordinate 11,345,635, forward strand.
CGTGAACATTTTCAGTAGTTTGTGTTCTGTATGATTGTACCAGATTGTACCAGATTCTCTCCACTACATACTAAGAACACCCGACAAGACCTGCTGGTTTGGAGGCGCACTGACCTATTTGTGTAGCCATCCCAAATTGGTCTTGTCACAATGGGAGTCAGAATAACGAGTGAACTGCGCCAACAGTGTAGCGTTGGTGGAAGAACTCGGACGTGAGAGACGCGAGAGAGTCAGTAAGCCACGCAGTTACTCTTAGAACGCTCTTAGAGGAGTCAGAGTCCACACCAATATGAACTCGCGTTCTAAACAACATACAGACAAGTATACAAACAGACTCCGAGGAGTCAGAGTACTCATGGTACCGAAGAGTTGAGGAAGTAGAGTTGAGGTGGGTTGGAGTCGACACTCGGACATGAAGCTTAGCAACTTCAATGTCAGTGTGCAGGTGAACACTTACTTCCTGTTTATATACTTGACTTGACGTCACCTCCGAGGCCTTGTGACGTCACATGACCCGGTGTGTGTGACAGGTCTTATGTTTTCCCATTTCCCTCTACCAGTTCATACTAAATTGAAGTGAAGGGACCATTTGACATACATGAACACACCACAACACAGTGTGAATCACAACTGTGCACTTGCTATCTAATATATACCACCCTTTCATTGATGCCATTGTAACAACATGTTTTTCAAGTGTACATCATTATAGTGCCTGTAAGAAAAGAAGGGCAGACATACAGCTTCGTTTTTTGTAGAATGCACAGTTTGTCGAATGGAGATTTGAAAACAAACCACTTCCAACCTTTCAATCCACGTGGGGTCTTCATCCAGTGACTCTCCTCCTCTGAAGAAGAGAAACTGGGACATCAGCCCTCATGTCATGTACAGATTTTCATACAGTTCAGTTTCTGCCACATTCATTTCGTGCATTAGACAGGCTAAGAAAATCCTCTCAAAATCTGCTTTGAAAACAATGACTGCCATCCAGTAAAGGCTCCATTTTTTGGCATTTTGAAGTCAAAATGTTTCACTTGCTGTACCTTGCTGTGAAATGTAAATTGTTTCCATTTACTTCTGTACAATTACAATTACTTCCTTTCTTACAGTTACAGAATGATTTGTTACTATCATTTTAAGAAAATGTTAATTACCTCTGTTCTGATTGGCTGTCTTGGGGCTAAAATGCAGTAGGCTGGATAGTTGGATATATGTTTTTGTGTCTTTTTTTGTGACAAGAACATATTTTTATTTTTCCAAAACATCTTTTTCACAGTAAAAGCCTGTTTTGGAGCTTAATTTCCATGTTTGGACTGTATTCTCTCTTTTCTCTCCAGTGATGGTCAGGTCTCAACCCACATATTAGACTGTCTACATGACATCTTTGCTTGGATGATGGTCCACCACCTCAAACTGAATCCCAGCAAAACTGAGCTTCTTTTCATCAAAGGGAGTCCATCCCCGAGCCACAACCTCACAGTTTCTTTTTAGAACTGTCATTCCTGTCACACACTGACCAGGTCTCCCGGACGTGCAGATACCTTCTTTACAACATCAGAAGAGTCCGACCCTTTCTTACCACTGAAGCCACACAATTACTTGTCCACTCTCTGGTCATCTCTAAACTGGATTACTGCAACTCTCCACTGGCTGGACTTCCACTGAAGGTAACGAGACACTTCAGTTGATTCAAAAATGCAACTGCGAGGTTAATCTTCAATGCTACTAAATTCTCACACACGACTTTACTAAGGGACCTTCACTGGTACGCTGAGTCTGCTTGCATTAAGTCCTTAACAGTTGCTTTCAAGGCCAAAAACGGACTTGCACCACCTTACTTATCAGCACTGGACTTACTTATGCGAAGAGGACTCTTTTCAGTCTTGGTCCCCCAGTTTTATGACAAACTCCCACTTGCAATCAAATTCCCTCACTGTCTTCAAGCGCTGTCTGAAGACTCACCTCTTCAAGGAGTACCTTGGTGACTAACCAGTCCTCTCGTTAATCTCTTCTATAATTTTTTTTAATATATTTAAGAAAAACTCAGACACTTAACCTCTGTACATACTTCATACTTAAAAGAAACGAGATCAATTTAGACCTAAATGGGCCATTTAACAGGATAAAGTCATCTTCTGGTACTCTTACAGCAGCTTCATGAGCCAGCAGAAAGAGTACATTCCCCAAGATTTCTTAATGGTTTTGCTGATTCTCAGCCCAGTAACCTTACCATTATCACACCTGGAGATACGTTCCAAGTCCTTCAAAAACATGACATGAAACTAACTCTTTACATGAAACTAACTCTGCAGAGTAGCATCAATCTATCCAAGCTGTTCGTCTTGGCCTCCTTATCCTCTCGTTGTGAAAGGGTTTTCACTAATCCTTCTGTTTTTCTCCCCTCCGGTGGCACTGAGCTGCTCTTCTGCTGCCCTAGCTCCATAATCCAGGAAAAAACAACAGAAATCTGGGATTAAATTTCCTTGGCCTTGTGGAAGAGAGATATATTGCGCAAATCTCTCTCCTTTCTTTTGCTGCTTTTTCTCCGTCTCTCTTACACAAAAGCTGCTTTGGCTTACCAGGGTAAAATCATGCGAAGACATTTAGCATTCTATATCCGGAGCTTGGTGAGGCCGGAAAAACTTCTCTACAGTTGTGTGCAGGAAGCTTTTAGTGATTGAGTGAGAGAGCGAGCAACCCAGAGAGAAGGAGAGAGAGAGAGAGAGAGAGAGAGAGAGAAAGAGGGGAAAAAAAGTACACACGCAGTGGACTTTTGTTCTTTTCCTCATATTTGCTGTATGTTATCAGGCGCATGCTCACTCAACCAGCTCAAAGCAAAACCCATCTAGCATAAGATGGATTAAAGGTTTTGTCAGGGACAAAGGAATTTCAGTATTAACAAATGGTATTTGGAGTAAGATGCAAGATCTGGACCCCAGTTTTTACATGCACACAAGGGGCAACAGCAGAGAAGCCTTAACCCCTCCCAATAAATACACTCTTTCTGATTGCATCAACTGAGATTTTTATCTATAGCCTGTGTATTTAAAAAACATATTATTGCTGTCCAAAATAAAAAAAGGAAAATCTCCTAGTAATAGGACCAAGCTTAGACAGTTGTACCACTCAGGAGCCTAGAGAGATAAATATTAAGGGTAACACTGAAGTAAAGTGGTCCCTTATAGTCACCCATGAACATGCCACAACACAGTACACAGTACACAGTGTGAACAGTGCAAAATTCTTTCTCTGCATTTAACCAATGCACCAAGTGAAGCAGTGGGATGCCACATGCAGTCCTGGCATTCGAACCTATGGCCTTATGATCACAGGAGCAACTCTCTAACCATTAAGCCTCCAGCTGCACCACGGTGTCATCGCTGTATATCTCATAACTTTTATTTAGGAATTTAGTGCACATTAACAAAAATGTCTGAAATGTCAGTTTTTCAGCAGCTTCCTTCATGTTCATTTCATTGTATTAATTATTTTAGCTAAATAAGACTAAATCCTGCGAGTTTATAAAGACTTCGATAGCAAGCAAGACTTGTTAACTTAATCACATACCAGATGTGTTCTGTGCGATTTTTTTTTTTGTGGTACAAGAAACTTGCAAAATTGTACTCAAATCTTCAAACTCGTATTACATATCTGATAGATGTGTTTAACAAATTGGGACAAGGGCTAAAAAGACATGTGTGTGCCTAAGTTTGGTCAAGGGTGGATTTATGGGCAGCCTAAACAGCTAATACATTCCTCATTGTCCAGAACAAACTCCTAATAAAAGGATGTACCCTTTAACAAAGTAAGTGAGGATGTCACTTCTCATCTTCAGTATTATTGTTTCATCTGTTCCTGTTGCAAGTGAATGCATCCTGTAAAGAGGTATTCGATCCATACAAACAATAACGCCATTGCTACACTAACAATTCATGAGTAACAAACATTTTTTGCTTCTCTAGAAGGAGCACAGCTCTCCGGTAAAGACTTAGCTGCTCGATCTATAAATCTCTAGACATGTCCCTGAAGCACACACTCCTGCCTATACACACAAGACCCAAACATGAGACCAAACTAATTTAAATGCAGTCTTGCTTTCCAGCCATAACCACATGGTCACACACAGAGCATATAATCGGCATGCTCCGCAGAGCAGGTAGAGCCTCCATCACCCGGAGAAGTACCTATTAAATGTTATTTACTACCATACTATCCCCTGTCTTTCTGCATCATGCCAGCCATGGAATGCATTAAAGCCACACGCATGCAAACACCCATCACAACAGCACTTGAAATGCTGGCACTATGTTCTCTACAGTGCTTAGCCATCCAAAAATATCAGCTAGCAGTCGATAACATGCTCTTGAACCACTGCACTCCCTCCCTGCCCGCTCTTACACTCCACACACCTGGGCTTATTAATCACAATTATCGCTGTTCCACTGCAGCCTTTTCTCTCTCTTTTTTCCAAACTGGCACATGAAAAGGCAGACATCTGTTCACGGAGCCTCTCTTGTGCCCTTTTTCAAAACTGTAATCTAATGCGTCCCTTATGTTCCGGAGGACAATATTCAGTGCAACACTGCTTATGGCCAGATGATCATCGCTTAACAATGGCCAATTATCTCCGCCATAAACCGGCTGCCCTCTCTGAAGGGCGGCGAGAAAAGTAAAACTGCCCAAAGTTCAAATCATCGCTGGAATGCTCACCCATTCACCAGTGCTTTTTAATACACGTTCCGGGGATTCTGTCTCACTAATGAACAGAAACCATATGTTATGCAATTAATTTTTATTTCTGGAGCCACATTCCTTCCGAATTCTGTTATTCATGAGTAAGAGTTTTTTTGCCATGAAACGAGTAATGAGCACAAAGGTTCTAGATTTAATTCTGAGTTGTCTTATTCCACTCACATCGCTGCTGCCTTTATGGCAACTCTGGGCTTGGAATACTTGTCCAAAACTCCCAACAAAAACATTCTTGCAATTTCAGTGGTTGGAGGTTGGGAAAAACTGGACACTGAAAGTAAGCAAGCACTCATTTGGCAGTTGTCAGCATAGGAAAAGGATTTAAATGTTACATTTCACTTTAGGAGTTGTTTGGTTAGTGCTGAGTTTGAGTTTAAAGTGGATTTAGGCCACAGCAATCCACCTTTAATACATTGCTGAAAAGTAATCTAAAGTCCTGCAGTTAGACAGAATGGCTTAACCTCATGATCATGGTATCAACATCTTCTGATACATCAACAGAAACTCAAAAGGTTGAGTTAAGGGTCTGTCATGGCACAGTTGTCTAAGAGTGGGGAGGTTTGTGGGGACTGTGGCGATTCTAAAGTCATCCGTAACCAGGAGCCTATAAGGGCGTAACTGACTTCATTCCATCTCAGTGAGTTGGATGGCCCCAGTCATTCAACACGATCCTGGCCAGTATAGGCATCTGTTGCCTGATGTAACAGAATTGGCTCTTGGTGTTTTTCTCCAAGCATATTGAGCTATTTATTGATAATGGCAACTGGTAAAGATGTGGTGGCACATTTTAGCCTTCATCATGCCAGTATGGAAAATATGGTGTCATTGAGTGATTCCTATGCCACAAGTGGAACTGGATATCTCCAATTATGGAGAACATTTTTAAAAAGTTTAAAACACATTGTTATATTTTGTTTTATGGACTGAAATGATGCTACATTCTTGAAAAACCTTTAATCCTACGATGTAGGAAGGGCTTTCAAATGAATTTTTTACTCATGTAGAGGCTGAAAGCTTCCCTTTTCCCATTTGATCATGCACACATCATAAATAAACTAAAGCCTCTATTATGACTTTTAGCTTGCAGCCCACTGTGTATTCTTTGTACACCTGTTGCAGACCCAAAGCTCAGATGTCACAATGACACAGGATGCTGACAGCATGTTATTTGCCCCTCAGCTGGTCAAAATAGAACCCTTGAGGCCCCAATTTACTGATGTGAAGCCCAAACTCACTAAACAACTGCCACTGCTTCCAGTACTTCCAGCCTTCAGATGCTTTTACCACTGACAGCAGAGCTGCTCACTCTTTTTACTGACAGAAGTAGCTTTTCTTATCAGCAGAAGATGGGTTTAGTAGAAGACTAGAAACATAAAAAAGCTTCTCATTATGATTTATAAACAAGTATTTCAATGCAATTACTGAAAACATTTAGCATGATATTCAGTATCTAGTAGTTTGGGAGCTGGTGTTCTGGCTGCAGAAGAGTGAAAATATGATGAATGATGTTAGGCATGCATCAGCACACACAACATTCAAGCAACTACATTGGAATAAAGTAATCCTTTGGGTGCAATACTTTTATCTGTGTTCTGTCTAATGTATGGTTTTACCACCTGACAAAAATAACAGTACAGCTGCTGGCAGGGGCGTATCAAGCTTTCCAAAAGTGGGGGGTGTTCTGGGATGGGGTAGCCAAATTATAAATACAATAACGACCAAATTATAACTTCAGGAATTTCTACATTTATATACATCTAGGCCTGGCTGACAGTATGGAAATAAAACCATAGCTTGAGACACCATTGCATGCACTGTAAATCAGCAGTGCTGAAGTCTAGTTTGCTGTAGTGAGTATACTGTCTTGTTCTATAACAGCTGTGTCAGTATTGCAGCCTATGTTTTACTGGATATATGCAAACCCAAGAACTTTCTAAATGGTTATATGGCATATACCTGTGGATCACGTAGACTACAGCCCTGCTTCGTCCTCTGTTCTCCTTACTCCTGGCCACATCATTCTCACATTCATCCTCCTAATTAAAACACTTAAAATTAAAATGAGAAATTGTATCACTCCCAAACGATTTCAAACCTATTTCATTGCTCACCTCTGCAACATCAACTACATCCTCTTGTCTCACTGAGGCAGGGACCTGCTGCAGCTGCGTGCCCTAAACAAGCACATAGCAATAAATGAGGTTGTCTTTTGGAGATTGAAGGGGACTCTAGAGAGCTGACTAACTGCCAAACTCAAAATAGCTAAATGACAGCTAATATTCCTTATCTCCCCATATAAGCACTATGCATTTCAAATTCTGCTGCCTTTCAGAGGACCAGCTTTTTAATGTCTGTGCCATGCGAATATAACAGGCGCATGGTCCCATGTTAGAATGAAAACAACAAAGCAGACACTCCTGAGGGGTTACACTTTGCTATCCCATACCATCTCATTCTGTCATGGAAAGGGACACTCACAAGCCTAATTGCAGTCTTCTTTTAGGATCCCATTGATTGAGACTCAGCAGTGGCCTCAACTTACTTACTTGGGTTTGATTCACTTACTTTCCTTTTGTGCATCCTAATACTGCATGACAAAAAGAGAGCAACTTTTTAAAAACATAGTCTGCCATAAGCCTATTCAGCTATCTAGAAAATGCTGGTGTTAAGACAGACAGTGAATTTTGCTTGACAAATTTAGCCTGTTGCACTGTCTGATATCACTGCATTCTACCTGTTGAGTGTTCACTCTTCATCCAAAACCTAGTCTCGCGTAGCCAGACCTTTAGACTGACGGCTGAAGGTCTGGAATTCATAGCCATTTTTTAAGGCCGTTTGACTGACATGTCAAACAACCAATCACATTTCGTTTCGTTCAGCGTCACGTTTCGGGGCGTGGAAATGTCCCCGCAACAACAGACCGAC
>JBBPDC010000017.1:11375075-11389396 GCA_037974485.1 Hemigrammopetersius urotaenia
CTCTCTCTCTCTCTCTCTCTCTCTCTCTCTCTCTCTCTCTCTCTCTCTCTCTCTCTCTCTCTCTCTCTCTCTCAGGACTAATATGCAGCACGCAAGTGGGTCACATGCTTCTGAATTTTTAATTTCTTTTTTTTTTTTTTTTTTTAAAAAATAAAAGAGGTGGGCTATAGGAATTTCATTATGTCATGCATTGGGCCGCTCATTTGACTCCCGATTTGGGAACAGAAGGTGGTGACCCTCGCCCACAGGGAGAGACAGCAGATTGGACAGAGCATTTAGTGACCCAGCTTCACTTTTCTTGGTCGCTACCGCCTTGTGAATATCCATTTTTGGAAGGCGCAGGTGTAACACTGATAAATGACTGAATTTCAGTCTGCATTTTTGATCTCATATTTCATCCGAAGTGACTCTGTAATCCTAATTGGAGAAATTAGGTTTAATTTGTTTTTAGACACATAAGCACTAGCTGAATATAGGCCTTGGCAATGTAATCGGATATTCATGATGACTGACAAGTAACCCGATGACAGCACGTTAAAGGCGATAATTGCGGTGTTGTGAGGGAGAGAGGGAGCTCGAGAGGACTAATGTAATTTTAAATATGTTGCTTAATAATGTTAACTCATTAGCAAGTGCATTCCTTTTAGAACTGATAATTGTTTTTAACAAAATATTGTGCAAATGATCTTTAGGCATTAGTCCCAATTCAGTTATCCCTTTCAAAACTGCTAAATTGGAAAGATTTTGCTAAATTCAGGACAAAGTATTGGAAGTAAATGATGTTTTGGTTCTTTGTTTTGAAAGCTGCTTCAGGTTCCTGAGACAGAGGATGAAGAATTCAGCTACAGAGATTTTAGTGCATTCACCACCATGCTTGTAAATGGGGCCAAATCTAGGAATTATTTTTACACATGATTGTTTAGGACCATAAAAATGCAGAACTTTCAAAAGATTCCCAAATACTGTTTAATATCTTTTAATTTGAAGCTTGTAAACAACGTTCAAGTCTTTTGTTTTGTTGCTTTCTTTGGTAAACTGAATATTGCTGGAATAGCCTCTTATCTGTATTTGAAGCCTGGATTTAGTTAAGCCTTTCTTTTTCACACGCATGCATTTTATAACCCCGAACAGTCTATATATGAAATTTGTAATTACGTTCTCATGTGGTTCTCCTTAATTCCAATGATGCCAATAGCTCTTCCTTTGTTAAGTCTATCAAAAAGTGAAACAATACTTACAGCATTTATCACATTATGAACTAATCACTAAGCAGATTAACAGAGAACATAGATTCAAGAAGCTCTGTTCGTCACATATACAGTCATTCAGGGAAGCAATAAAGATATCAAATAATTCACGTTAGGGAGAAGTTTGGAAAGGCTAAACTAAGGAAACAAAAATATACACTGGGTATATTCTAACAATTTTTTTTTACAAACACTACAAACAACAGTAAGATCAATACAGTGTGCAGAATGCAACAGAATAGGCATATCCGTGCTGTAAAATTTGGAATTGATTAGATATTTCAGAGTGATTGATTTTAATCCAGTTTTCTGGACGGCTCTAGTGATGGTAGTGGAGAAACCATCACTCGGATTGCGATACTGGAGTGAAGTCTGACTCCAGTGCTTTATTCACACTCTGCCTGTTTCTCTGAGAATCGTGCATAACAGACGACTTCTGACACACACACACACACGCACACGCACACGCTTGCTTGTGCTGTCTTTTTCCCAGAGGGCCCTTTCCTATGACTTATTCATTAAGTTATTTATTTATTTGATGCCAGTGAATATTAATCAAAATTTTCCTATAAAGTACATTAGTGTTTCTTTCATCCTGGATCTTAGAGCAGAGCTCTCTCTCTCTCTCCTCATCTGTTCACTCTCTCCATCTCAAACTCGCTCACACCGAGGGACAACTCAGGCAGTGACTAATCTGAGTTGATTTTCACTTTTTGTGTGTCCAATGAACAGTGTGAAGTCTGTGGGATGAGGATCTTCCTTGACTGTGGGCTAGTTCAGATTCCTTGCTATATTTTGGAAGCCTGGCAAGCTGAAGGCGCCTGTCATGTGGGCTCCCTGTACTTCTGATCTTAGTAGGCCTGTCACGGTCATGAAAGTTTAGCTGGCAGTAGACATATTTGTGATCAACAATTTAATTGTCACTCATTTTTGTCCTCTGTGTCTGGATATTAAATGGCTTATATTGTGGAAAACTGAACTTCCCTTCAGAGGTATGAGAATACTTTGACGAATATCAATGTGTCAAAAGAATTTATATAAAATCCATTAATCCTGTTGCAAATGTACTACTTACACAATACAAAGTATTTTTACAGGGTTTATATAATTCTTTTCTTAAATGTGATTTTGTGAGTCATCATTCCTTTAATATACTCCAACCTCTCTCTTTCCTTTAAAATGAACCCTTACCACTGCAATCTGTAAATGGTCTCTGTTCTGAGCATGTGTGAGCAGGACTAAAACTGCTGTAATAAGTATATGTATATAAATGCACTTTTCATGACATGACAAAATGTAATGAGAATTCAGATTTTCATGGTATGGGCCCTTTAAATATGGTGGCCTACTTTTTGTAGGCGGCTAGCAGGCCACTGTTAAAATAAGTGATTGCAAGGATCTTATTTTTTTTCCTGTAACCTGTCATTGACTGTGTTGTATAATTGCATGTTGAAGCTCTGCATTTGCATTGTGTTACGTAATTTGGTCTCCTAGAAAAGGAAGCAAAGGCCTAGTTGTGGTAAGAACTACTGGAACTGGCAGACCAATGCAAAAACCACAGTCTGTCAATCAACAGTGCTACATAGCCACACCTTCTTAACCTTTATCCTACTCCACTGTGAAGGTGCTGATCACTGAGGGGCTATTTTGACAGCTCTGGGTGAAGGTGCTATAAAAGCTGTAGCTTAATTTACTTTATAGAAAAATAAAGTGACAACTCGGCCAGTGTTTTGGTAGCTTATTTTCATTGTATTTGAACTCTCCACGGTGATGTTTGCTTCACAAGCTAAGAGGGCAAACACTAATACACAACTTGCATTGATTCTGGGAAACCTGCCATTGCATCATTCTAAACTATTGACCCCAGAGCTCAGTGAATCCGTTGGACATCCTGCTTGGTTCTGGAATTGTTCACTGGGCTGGTGAAGGATCCTTTACAGTAGACCAGGTGGCCCTTTGATTGTTTGTGCTCTTTGATGAGCACATAGTTGAAATTCTGATGAAGGCCATAATGATTATTACAATTTTAGTCTGTTTATTAGAAGATCGTTTATTTCCCTTTCTGAATAGTCCTGTTGGAGAATAGCAAGGATGAGTGCTTGAGATAAATATTGTTTCTGCTTGCAACAGTGGTCTGGATATGACTGTGAGCAAGTGTAATTTCTTTTCTTTCATATAATGGTTTGCTCTACTATAGTATCACCTCTGGGCAAGGACACTCACTCAAGCACACACGCATTCACTCATATATGCTTGTTTTTTTCCTCTTCAGACACCACACACATACAAAGGATGCAGAGCCTGGAATAATATCAGGTCTACGGTTGCCACTGGTCCAGTAGTTTTGGTTGACTGAGTGACCTTTGTCCTATTTGTGCCTGCTGTATGTTCCCACACATTTTGAAGTGCTTAAAAAGCTCAGTTTGTATTAAATGTTTCCTTTGGTGTAGCATTAGAGTGGTCAGGCCTATTGGTCAGATGACTGCCCTACATCTATCTCCACACAGTTTATGCAATTCTGCATAGTTTGTTTGTGTGTGTGCGCGCACACGTGTGTTAATTACTTTTCATTCCCTCAGCTCAAGATGGCAACAGTACTATAAAGAGTTCAGAGGGGGAAATGGAGAACTGTGTATGTGAGCTGTGGTATATGTGGTTTTCCTGAGTGGGTTGTGGTGAGCCAGTTCCAGAGAAACATTCCTTTCAGCTTAAATCCCCCCTCAACCACACACACAGAGACACACACACTTACATTAACATTCCCCCGTCCAGTATGTGTTTTTCCTCAGAACAGAGTGAAAGTGATGCAGATCATAAACGTGTTCCCCTGAACACATATTACTATGAAGCAGTTTTACCATACACTGTATTATGTCTACATTCAATATTGAAGTGTGAAATACACTTTCAGAAATGTTGTTAAAACATAAAGGTCAAAACCATTTCAATGCATAATTAACAGTAAACAAGTTTGTGAAGTAATTTGATTGTGAGTCTTGATTGTGATTTATAAACATTTTCCTTAGTGCCGTCAGGTGGTTTTAGTTTGTGCTCTCGCTGGTGATGTGTTTCTGTGGCTATACAGAGCCACATCTCACTGCTGAAACCTGCAGCTGCCATGTTGCTGCCACATAAACATTTCTTGAAGATCTTGTTTTTGTGTGTAAAGTCATGTTTTGAGTTGTTTTGGACTTGCTTGCATGCCTCAGTGCACTCACGCTATTCTGATAGTCATGTTTTAAATGAAATGGAAGGATTTCTCAGTCCCTGCTTTGAGTCTGCTGGATGACTAGGACTTGTTACTCATATTGTATAAACAAGGCCTTCCCTGAAAAAGAATGGCGGCATATGTTGCTCCAAAACTTGTATATTTTGTTTAGCATTAATGTGCAAGTACACATGCAATGTACAGTAATACACATCTGTACCTTTACGGATGCTGGCTTTTAAACTATACTGATAAAAAGCACTAAGATCTTTCTTTATTTTGAGTGGAGGGGTCTCTGTGTCTATGATTTCTGAACCGAAATGAACAGCAGAGTTTTCCATTTCACCTCAGTCTATGATTAATGAGCTTTTGCCCTGAAAAGGTGGTGGCATTTCTTTGTGGAGTTTTAACTTTATGGATGCGGTGCTGAACTGTGTTCATAGACAATGGTTTTTGGAAGCGTTTCTGAACCCGTCCGCTCAAAGTGATGCTAGCAAGCATTTGTGTCTGTCAGCTGATGTAACAAAATTGACAGTCCCAGCTCTTCTCTGAGTGTGTTCTGCTGTTGAATAATGTTGCTCCCGGCAGTTTGACAAGATGCAGTGACTGTCGTTCATAGAAGCACATACCCCATACCCAAAAATGTCCTCGGTTTTGTGTGAGAGAAGGGCCAATTGCCTTCTGTCTGAAACAATGAAGTAAGTTTTGTTTCTTAAGCTATATGTACGAACTAACTTTTTGTATTAAAAAAAAACCAAAAACACAAGCTTAGCACTGATCTGATCCACATGCCTTCTGTCCAAGACGCGCGCACACATACACTCTCATACTATATGACCAGTGGCATTACGGCAGCACTAAAGCATTCCAGACTTGCTGTCCAGCATGCCGACATATCTGCACATCAGCCTAAAAACATTCCTCTGCCTCTAGTTACACAGGCCTGCCCACATCTCCTGTACTGCTGGGGAGGTGTTCGTACATGTTGTCCTCAATTGCTGAAAGACAACCATTATTCTTTTTCCTCTTCTTGTTTAGTTCAGGGCTGAGGTGCACCAGTTTGCCCTAAGAAATAATGGTGTTGCATAAAATGCCTTGATCCAAGGTTGGTAAAATCGCTGATAATGGTCATTTTCTGAAATGTTTCATTTTTGTTTTTGGTCCAAAAAATACAATATTGAGCTCCTACCAAAATTAAATCAATAGTTTTTTATAATTTTAAAATAGTTTTCTTTAAAAAATCAAAATGTTATCATCAAATATTCACACCTATGCATTACTTCTGATTGATATTCTGATTGGTGGAACCTCTTCAGCTATGCTTCAAGAAGCAGCGTTTACCAGAAGCCCTTGTTTAAGCCACCATTTACAGCAGTGATTGTAAACACACCACAGCACAAAAGACAGCGAAGGTTTATCATGATGGCGTGACTTGCTAAGAAATTGAATGGAAATCATCCAACAACATTATTACCCACAGTAATTAGTGGCATTAGAGCGTGTCTGTGTGTGTCTGTCAGAGAGAGAAAGAGAAATAAGGTAAGAGCTTGGACAGATTTATGAAGCAAATTTGTTGTCCTCAGGTTAGTGTGACATGATTAGCGCTGATAGGGGTGCAGTGTAGTTTAGCGTTAAAGATTGATTGGTGTGAAAGCTTAATTTTTCTCCTGAGTGCTTTTGTACTTTAATTGTTATTTTTTCAATAACCAAGAGGAACGACAGGTGGAACTGGAGATTTCCCCCTTATTAGGTGATTATTGGCTGCCTGCTCAGATTTTCTGTGTTTGGTTGAGTGTAATGTGTAAATTTATGTACTAAAGTCATTGATCATTCATTTTTACAGTGCTGTTTTCCAATCTCTCTTTACCCCATCAATCTCCACATGTGGACTGAATGAACTGTTGAGAAAATAGTATGTTTTGAAACAAGCAGTGTTTACAAAAAACTTGGTTAATTTGGTTTTCCATGATATGAACCCTTTAAAATTATACTGTCTCTTTAAAATAGTATAAAAACAGCTGAATTCAGCCAAACCTTAAGAATGATTGTGGTTTTTATATGGGTGGTTTGTAACACTGTGGTGATGTCAGAGCTTTAAATACTAATTGTCAAACCAGACACATGTGCATACACACACACACACACACACACACACACACACACACACACACACAGCTGAAACAGAACTGCCCTGCTGTTTTATTTTATTACATTTAATAAGCACTATCTTTATGGCACATCCTACTGCAAACAGCAGCACAGTCATGCCAGGGTCAGGAGCACTTTCTTGTGTTAATGATTATGGATCACTGGCCTTTTTTGTGCTGTAGGGAAAAGGGGAATATAACTTAACAGTAGTGTTAAGTTACTATTAAAAGACATTACAGCAAATACAAACAATATTAATACAGTAAATCATGGTTTTATCTGTGGCAAAGTGTTCGCTGAACCATTTCCAGACCTCTTTCCTCATGGATGCCCCGTTTTACTTGCAGCTTCATCAAATCCCTGGTTTGGCTCTTTTTACTGCAGTAGATTAAATTAGGTGTTGATTATGGAATTTTATTCATTTACCCAATGACTGGAGGCCCTGAGCAGAAACCTGGATCCAAACCTGTGTTCTTCTAACCAGCTCACAAAATATCCACTACTTTTTAGAAAAAATGAAATCGTAATACTTTTTACTGCTTGTTTGTTTTTGTTTGCGTTTATTCTAATAGTCAGTACACAGTGTTTTACATATACATTTCCTTTGTACAGTGTTTTATTTGCTATTTCAAATGAAGAACGGAATAATTTTAATGTTGTACTTTCAGCAGGGTGGTTCAGCTACCCTTGGAAGTAGCTTAGAGGGGTGCATTCTAGCTCTTAGATTACTTATTGAAATGAGATTCATCTTCTGAAGAGTAACGCTGGCCATCTACCCTCCTCCTGCATTACCCTTGTAGCATAACTCAAGAGACAACAATGGAGACCAGAAATCCAAAAGGCTCACCCACAAAAATCTGCCCCAGAGCATTTACAGGCCTTAAGAATTTACTTTCACTTTCAAGACCGGCTTTTGGTAGCATTCAAACTGGGTAATCTTGCTCTATAAACTACACCAGCTCTATTAACAGTGAGTAGGCAATGTAACATTTTAAAGGTTCGCTGGAATCTCCATTTGAACTTGTATAACCAGAGAATGTCTCTTCCTTGAACTCTGACTTCGTCTGAGGTTAAAGAAAATGTCATAGTTGCTAGAAACAAGAAGGGAAAGGTTTAATTAATCAGATAAGGTTCACACAAGGTCCACATGTGTAAAATGTAGAGCTGGAACCTTTTACAAGCGAAATGGCACTTTCCGAATGAGTATGACTTTGTACTAGGTGCATTCAGTTAAATCAGTGAGCACATCAGAATGACAGAGTAAGTTTTTTTTTTTTACCATGACCTCATCACTTTCTCTGTAGAGACTCAGCTTTGTCTGGGAACTCAGTGATTGTCTCTTGTTCTGTACCACATCTTCAAGAGATCCACACACTCTTCTCAGCAAATGACTTCTGTTATGGGACACACACAAACATGCACACTGACACACTCACTGTTTAAAGAACACGACTGACGTTTTGGTAAATAATCCGCTGTTCCGCTCGTTTGTCATGCAACAAGAGTAAACAAAATATTTAACTAGCATTGGATTTTTTTTTTGATGCGAAAATGCTCTCAAATGGTCAACTCTACAATGATCGCAAAGATACAGAGTGTGTGAGTTTGTTTGAGCAAGTCAAATGATTTCCTAGATTATATAGTGATGGTGCTTTCACAGTCATAACAATTCAGGGACCCTTATACATTCTTCTCTTCACCACTACTATAAACAAAACTATAGTTCAGAAAACAAAGAAAGACACCTAGACTGTAACAGAAGCCTTGTAAAAGTGTGTAATAAAATAGTAACGACCCACTTTCAGGAGAACAGCTTTAGAAGACAATTTTACATGTGAACAGATAAAATGATGGGTGGCTCTTTGTTGTGGAATGTGTGTTCAGGTCCGTTAACTAATGTTTTGTCAGCGGTTTTCCAATTAATTCTGTTTCACTCCACAGTCTGTCAGCATTTTTGTTGTTCGTAACGTAAGTGGAATATAAATGCATTTGGTTTTTGAAGTGTAAGTCTATCTGTTCTGAGCTAAACATGGGTTCATATGTTATATTTTCTAATGCTAATTTCTGTAATGTTTGAATATCCAAATATGGCAATATCTGCCTATCAACATATGAGCATTGGCAAGACAATTTGTCTGTGAGCGTGTATTTGAGTGCATTATACAATGGCATTCTCCCATTAATGCTCCTCCTGCGAAAGTGAATCACGATAATTATGGGCCTTGTGCTAGGCCTCTGAACATAGTCATGGCATGTGATCTGTCTTTCCAACCTTTCTGTGAGAAAACATGCCAGGGAGGGGCTTTTTACACCAACAGGCTCAACACGAGTGTCTCTACTTTGTATGACTGTCACTTTTGTGTTTGTTTTGCGTTTTGTGTGCAGATTGGTTGTAGTGAAGAAAACGGAACACTGCAGTTTATCAGAGAACTGCAAGCAAACTTTGTGATTGCTGCTATGATGAAGTACAAAATTCTATTAAACTTTCTGATGCCCCCACCCCTGTGCATTCCCATATTGGCCTTGGAGTTTTCCTCCCACAGCA
Source organism: Hemigrammopetersius urotaenia (assembly GCA_037974485.1). Classification (NCBI taxonomy): domain Eukaryota; kingdom Metazoa; phylum Chordata; class Actinopteri; order Characiformes; family Alestidae; genus Hemigrammopetersius; species Hemigrammopetersius urotaenia. The sequence goes on from JBBPDC010000017.1 coordinate 11,384,224, forward strand.
GGAAAAGGAGTGTGATGCAGGAGGTGATGAGAGAAGCGACCTCTGATTGAATTTTCTCAAGTGCCTGAAATACTAAATCAGCAGCTGCTGTCTAGGGCTGCTGCTGGAGCTGCAAGCTAAATTCATTTAGTCCAGACACTAAACTGAGAACAATGGCATTGTGCCTCCTCTCCCCGGTGCTCCTTTTTCCACCTTGTGAATAAGATCACACTCCTCATTAGGTGACCGATTAAGAGCACTACCAGCAGCCACGTAGTTCTGCAGAATCTCCCTAAAGAAGTATTTGTCCCGGTTAAATTTAATTTCCTTAATATTACTGTGCAGTAGTATTGTCGCGTGTTTTACTATGGCTTGACCTTGATTAAATCAGGCTGGGCAAATGTGCCTGCCCTGCAACACTGGCCTAGTTTTGTGCCTCATTTCTGCTTCTGATTAAAAGAAAGCTCCAGTGTTTTTCAGCCTGATCTGTATCGTGACATATCTGTGCACTTGGTAACAAATAGAGAAACCCACTGACCTGACACATAACAATAGACGGCAAAGGAAAACATGCTGAAATTGTCACTGGTAATTGACCATAAACTGCAGACGCTAGAAATGATTGCAGAACTTTGAGTCGACTTTGATTCCAGATGTTGAGAATCAGGGAAGGTGATTCCACAGGACAGAAAATCTGGCAAATATATAGACTACTATGTAGTAGTACTAGGGCTGCACGATATTAGGAAAATATGCAATAATGTTGAGTTTTGCGATGCCGATATCACATGCGATAAGTAAAATCTGAAAATATTTTAAAAATAATTTTAAATCTTAATGTAAACAATTTAAATTATAGTAAGTTCTTAGCCAGAAAAAAAATTGCTAAAGAAACAATCTATAACAGCACAGAAGATGTGACTTTTTTGCCCTCTTCTCTGTGGCACTGGGTGAAGAGCTTTGAAAAAACACAATTTATTGCAGTTGTCAGTAAAGGCGATATGTATATATTTTTTGCGATATGTATATTGCGTATGTTGGTAAATTTGCGGTATATTGTGCAGCCCTAAGTAGTATCCTGATATGACACTATAATAACAGGATGTTGACATTTTAACTTGATCTTCAAACAGTTATTTGCCAATTACATGAGATGTCAGGGATTTGTATGACATTCTTGAAAATTTGGAGAGCTAACACTAGCTAAGCTGGCTAATGGGGACTAAACCTAAATGCGTTAGAACTGGATTTGATTGTTTTCCATTTTTGTTACAAAATACAGCTAGACTTTTCAGACAAACTGTCTAGACGCTGATTGCAGAATATCCTATAGTGCATTTGTGAACGTGTGCTGAAAACTCTAAATCTTCAGAGCAGACTCTCGGGTCCCATATACCTGGCATTGTAGAATTGATTCTCAGACTATTGTTAACCTGAGCCTAGTAGTGTCTGCTTTTTAGAAAAAGTAGTACAGAAGTTATTTCACAGTCGGGTGGGTTTAGGTGTCTGGAGTGTGTGAAGATTTTAGTCAACGCTGACACATCCCAGCTTGTAGCAGGTCCAACTTGCTGAGCTCTGCTCTTCCCGCAGACATCAAATATTAACATGTCCTTCAGAGTCTGTTCCAGACAGCCTCTCATGAACGTCTACATCTCACTCACTGATACACTGCCCCAGGATACATAAAGAAAGTGACAGGCCTTCATTTAAGACATTTTCAGGCTTCCTATACACCCAGACAAGTGTGTTTTGAGGCAATAGGAACAACACGGGACTAGAAGTTGACAGCAGCGAGGATAAGCAGAGAGAGGTGGGACCTGAGTTCTAATATGCTTCCAGTTTCTAATAGACAATCATTTTGCACTTGCTTTAGTGACCTTGATATATTATGTTTCAGGTGTCAACATATGTCAATTATGGGGGAGTGTGCGTTTTCAAGGTGGGTGGAATTCAAGATTCACATACTATACAAGCACAACATGTAGTGAATTGTGCTCCTGAGTCGGCCCTTGATTGTGCAATAAAGTTAATGCATATTTGAAATTATATTAAAGAAAAATGAAAATACTAAAATAATTAAAATTTGCAAAAAAGTATGTTCAAGCTAATAGTACAAACGGAAACAAGAACTAAATAGTGTGCAAAATGTAACGGAAGAAATGTGCTGTAAATGGCAGTGTGTCAGTTTGCTGGTTGATCTAGTTTGTTAGTTTGAACTGATGCAATAAATTGAATAGCCTGTAGAATCCAGTGCTTTTCAGGGTGCAGCATTGCCAGGATCCAAACTCACAATCTTTCAGCAGGGAGAAATTTGAGGTTAGAGGTGGAAACCCAAGTGTTCCTGTTCTAGATACCTATTAGTTTAACCATTTTTGTTTGAGCAGGAAAAACAACTTGTGCATGGGTCTGGTGCCCCAGGACTTTGTATATGTAACACAGATTTTCTTTATTGGTTGGTCCCAGTTTTGCAATGTCCTCACTCACCTTGTGTGCACTTCAAGGTCAAGTAGAGGAGGGTAAATCCTTGAGTCCTCTCACTGCTGCTCTGTCAAACAAGTGCAAGTTTTCTTCGGAATGAACTATGAACATGACATTCGGATACCTATGTGTCATCTCTCTGGATGAGCTGCTGTGGCTTGAGAACTACCATGACTGGAGTCAATTAGCCCATAATCCCTGGTATAAGTCTTCAGAACACAGCTATCAAATCTCCTCATTAATTTAATCTAATTTCCATTCATTCTCTATAATCAAGTTCTAGCCAGCTTTCATAGATTATCAGTTATAATGAAACTGCCTCTTTCTCACGCACTCCGTATTGCTTTCTGTTGGTGCTTGGCCATTTCTGTTCAGTGCCCAACTCCCTCTAAGGGGAATCTCTGTGATCATGTCAGTAGGAACTCTAGGCTTTGGCTGCAGACTGGGCCTTGTGTTTTGGAAGACTAGAAGCAGATTCAAGCCCATCCCTTCTGTTGTTTCTGTGTGGAAGCCCTTGTAGTCACGCTCTCTGCCAAGCACCCCTCCCAGGATCAGGAAGTGTGTTGTTTTGCTTCACAGGGTGAGCCTAGAGCCCTGCTCTTGTCCCGAATGTACAATTAACTGGCTCAGTCCCAGTCACACTGCTTTGCCTACACACAGACATGAAAGTACACTTCATAGCTGTTTTATGAACAGATGAGCCTAAAGCTGACATTGGACACGTTCAGGCTACTAAAGAGTTTGGCTCTAATGCAAGCACTGTTGCAACATGCTTGTGCATGTGTGGATCAGTGAGTGCGTGCTTAAAGCATACGTTAGTAAGGACTGGAGCTGGTAATATTGTCTGGTTCTCAAGGACCCCATGTCATTCTGCATGTACCTGCAGTGAAACAAGTGTCATGGGTCTGATTGGGGTGGCAGTAGCTTAGCGGGTAAAACACTTTTCTGTGAACCCGACGACGACAAAGCGCCGAACCCCCACTTTACCATTGGTCCAGGGGGACTGTCCCTGTAACTAATGATTGTAAGTCACTCTGGATAAGAGTGTCGCCCATATGCCACTTAACTTTTTACCTTTACCAATAATTGTTTCAAAAATCTCCTTCTGCACTGGACATAAGTCCGTTTCCACGTAAATTCAGAAACCACCTCTAGACAATTAGACAATTTACACTTGCTGGTTGTAGATCCATGGCCACAGGGATCACCATCATTACTTCTGCACTGTATAAGTCCAGAATTATCTTGAGAAACAGGGAGGATTCTTTTCAGTCATGCTTTCATTAGCTTAAACTTCAACGTGATTTATTCCAGGCCTGTTTGTTTACATACATATTTTCCAGTCCATTCACCAGGAACCTTCGGTTAGTTCATATTTTGTGACTTCTGGAGCTCCTAGCACAACTGTACCAAGGATTCAGTGGTTTCACCTGCTTGGTTTAGGTGTTCTGACAGAAGAAATATAGACTATTGAGGGTTCCTGGATTGGTAACCTCATTGTTAGGGCAGTGATTACCAATAAAAAAGTAACATTACAGGAGATGGATAACTTACTTTTCATTGTACTTTATTCTCACAAGATTTTTTAATTTTGACTATTTCTGTTGATCTGTTCATCTTCGCACATTGTATACAGCAGCTGGCATTAAAAAAAGGAACATAATGGAGAAGGTTTGTTTTCAAATTCTTCTATTTTAGATTCTATCGCTGTGTCAAATATTATATAGGATTGTGCCTTTATATTTATATATATATATATATATATATATATCCCTATTGGCATCTTTATGGTTTTGGTCTTGGTGGGGGGTGTTTTTTGTTTCAGGGACCTTTTTATCTTATTTCTATTTGTTGCTGCTACAGTTTGGAGGTCATTTTGACGCTGCAGTTTCCTCCACTGTGATTCTTTATTAAAAGGTCCATTCTTTATCCTGACAGAATCATTTCTGCCGTCAGTCCGGTCGCAGCCAGCGATCTACTCTCTTTGTGCCAGCCTACTTTTCATCTCTGCATCCCTCTGTGTTGCTGCCATATTACACTGCAGCAACACACACACACACACACACACACACACACACACACACACACACACACACACACACACACACACACACTCTTTCAGAGAGAGGCAAGGGATCACAAATTCCAAATTGTTGAAGCAAGCTGTTAAAGTGGATTTGTGTGCATTTCCTGTCCAGTTTGCAGTTGGTGTCAAATGCTGTTATCTTTTGTGCATTATAGGTTTCTGTTTATACACAAAGTGTGTCTGCAGTGCGCTTCATTCTCAGATTTGTGACTGGACACAGGAAGGGAGTGGTCAGGACAGGATGTGAGCTTATGGTACAAACCCAGTTTAGCCTTACTCTCCTTTTCCAGTTTTTCAAATAGACAAATCTAGTACCTAGTATCCAATACCCAGCACTATTTATTTTTATGCTTACTCTACAGTATGGCTGTACACTACAGGTACCATTTTTTTCGCCCTGATGTTGAATTATTATGTTCGTGGTTTTATAATTTTTTTCATTCAGACACGGGCTGTTTTTGTTATGCCTTTAAGACTAAAGATGTTCCGATACCATTTTCCCCCTCCCGATACCGATTCCGATACTTGGGCTCAGGGTATCGGCCGATACCGAGTACTGATCCGATACCTGGGTGTGTATCTGTATATACAGCTGTAGATACTACTAGCCCTGTATTAATTGACAGAATT
>JBBPDC010000017.1:11395019-11417453 GCA_037974485.1 Hemigrammopetersius urotaenia
GTGTGTGTGTGTGTGTGTGTGTGTGTGTGTGTGTGTGTGTGTGTGTGTGTGTGTGTGTGTGTGTGTGTGTGTTCCCATGCTGTTCTGGCAGAGACGTTTCCAGGCCATCTTGTCCTTGTTTTCCATGTGCTCCCTGCAGGAAGGAGAGAAAAGGAAAAGGGTGGGGCAGCAAAATAGCATTCAACCTCTCTGTTATTTCCCTTCTATACAGTGTGTGGAAGTAGGTCCTACTCTCTCTCCCCCACTTTATGCCCTGGTGTTGAAATGCACTCCTGCTGGCCAACAAGGCCAGACCTTAAGTCGACTTGTGCTCTGAATAAAATAACAGTGACTATTTAGGGAAGTTGGCAGTTCTACACTTGACATCCCACTCTGGCATGATTTTAAAACCAACACAGTGTGCCAGACATTTGGAACAGTGACGTGTAACAACTTTTAACATTTTCTTTCTCTTTTTCTGCAGCGATGGCAGCTATCCGCAAGAAGCTGGTGATTGTGGGAGATGGAGCCTGTGGGAAAACCTGTCTCCTTATCGTCTTCAGTAAAGATCAGTTCCCGGAGGTCTACGTGCCCACCGTGTTCGAGAACTACATCGCTGACATTGAAGTGGACGGGAAACAGGTCAGTCAGAAGGCAGAGGGCAGCTACGGGCAGCTTCTGTCCCTCAGCTGAAGGTTTGCACCCTGACAGACTTGCTTTGCAACTCAAGGAGCTGTCATGAGAAATAAAAAATAGAATCTCAGTTTGAGATATTACAATGAACACAAAACATGGGAATAAAATGAAATGTGATGTTTTTGTCTCATATTTGGCCAAACACAGTAAATCTCCTTTTAATATACCTACCAGTATACTAGTATACAGCTATATAGCATTGATAAACTATATAACTTTATGATGTACTATATATTTCCCCTCCACCAAGTGTTTTCAAGGTGCTTATAAAACTGTGTCTATGATGAAGGGATCGTTATGGATGGGGAATCATAAAAAATATACCCTGGCCATGCGTAGGATAAACCAAGTACACAGATGCAATGAACAAAATATACAAACAAGTGAAAAATGTTTGTGAAAGTAAAGTTTTAAGTAAGGAACACCAGCAAAAGTAGCTGAAAACTAATCAATAACTAAGAGAATGTTTTGTAATCCCATTAGTTACTATGTTGCTTCTTTGTTTTTGGTTTTTTCTCTCTGTTGTCCATATGAGGTTTATGTTAATCATTTTATTTAATGATCCATGAAATTCAGTGCGCTGTGTTGTGATTGTATTTAGATAACTATAATTCTCTGTAATCGTGGTCCAGCCAGACATTTCCCCCCCCAACCCCAAATGTAGTCAAAGGACAAGACCTTTGATCCACACATTGAAATGATCTAGGCCTTAAAGACCCATTGAGGTCAGTTGTGTTGCTCCTTAATCGGCTCATATGTTGATGAGTGCGAATGCACTAGACTGCACAGGCACCTGGGTGAGGCAGATATCTGGTGTGCACTGAAAATAGCTGCACTGTTTGTAGGAGCTGCACAGCCAAATTGGTTTGAATGAGTTGAAGGGAAATTAATAAATAACAAGCCATTTAGACTGAAGGTACATGCAAAAAATAATTTCACATTATTTTACAGTTTCAGTGTCTTCATTATTATTCTACAAGATGGAAGATGCAGGAAAATAAAGTCAGCCATTATATGTGTGTAAATTTTGACATAGTGTACATGTTTATTTTTATAGATCATGTCATATGGAGACACGACATTTGTGTCTTTGTTTTTGTTTGTGTTTGTTTGTTTTAAAGTAAAGCTTTAAATATGTGCTTACAGCAGAGGTGCCCTAATTCAGACCTGGAGGGCCAGTATCCAGCACAGTTCCCTGCTTAAACACACCTGGTTCAACTTAACTGATAATGGCCAGCTTTAGTGAGTGTGTTTGAAGAGGGGAACTACCAAACTAGGTCCAGATTTGGGCACCCCATACAGTATATCAACAGTTTAAAAGCTTGCATGTGTGAGTGTGTGTGTGTTTATATTAAAATGGCACATGTGTCATTGTGGCTCAGTCTAGTGGCAGTATTTCAGTATTGTTAACTGCCTGGAAGGAATAGAAAGGTGTGGTACAGAGAAGACTGTGTGCGCATCTGTGTGTTTATGTGCTGTAATCATGTCACTTTTTAACTTCAGTTAACCAAGGGCAGTCTCTTTCTGAACAGCCCGTGCTCTCAATAAGTGCCATTAGATGAATGGTGATGTGCTCCAGTAACTACACAGCCTGAATCTCTCAAACAGGTTTGTTCAGTTTTGTTAAGATGGGCCAGCACAAAGTGATGAGCATTAGCTTCGCCCATGTTTGTATAGTCTGTATAGAGGCACATACAACACAAAGGGGGCACTGTGTAATCGGATTTCAAAAGCCTAGTCACACGCCACTGACGTTTAATAGACAGTGGAGGGCAGAGATGGCTTCTAAAGACAGGGTGGGCTGAGACTGCACTCAAGCAGCTACTCAGCCATGGCAGGCTAGGTACGGTTGAACTCGATATCGAGTGTTTCGCCCAATGATTCTTGCTTTTTGCTTCCTAAAGTGGGTAGATGTACAGTACTGTGCAAAAGTCTTAGGCACCTTGCTTTACTGTTGTTTACTGTTTAGATGAGTGCATTTTTCATTTTAATAAATGTACTAAATAAAACTAAAGAATAAAAACAAATAACATTAAACAGTTACTGATTTTAAAAATGACATGAAATGCAGTATATTAATGTGTTCTTTGTGGAAGCCTAGTATTACTTATTAATACTTTTAGTATTATCACACACTGAGAAAAGTGGCTTTAAATAATTTTTAAGACTTTTGAACAGTGCTGTATATGGTGATGTTATAAATAATACAGAATTTAGTTGGCACAGTGGTCACAGCACGAAAAGCGTTAATCCATTTCTGGGGTTTTTTTTGTTTTGTTTTTTTTATTTTAATTTATTTTTTTTGCTGTGTAGACATTTCTGAACAATAGAAAAACTACATATGCAACAGACAATTCACCATAGTCTAGATGATCAGAACTACAATATGTACATGTACATTGTGCTCCATTCAAAAAGCAGTTCTGTAATGTATTGGTAGATCAGTTTATATAAAAATATTGACGTGTTCCTCAATATAAAGAGCTCAATTTGAGCAATTAGCTTCAGCGGACCAGGTGCAGATCAAGCCCACACACCATCTTTTGTTGATGTCCCAGACCAGTACCTGTGATTAACACAACAGTTTGCCAAAGTAAGGGTTATTTGTAAAACCTGAAAAGTCAATCTTGGAATTAGCATGGAACTGTTTCAGATGGTCAGTGGGCTGGCTGTCTAGCTGAAACTCACACTTGGCCAGTGAGTGTGAATTTGTACAACACTGTTTAATAACTTTGCACAATTTTTGAGAATCGCAAAGGTTTGGTTCCTTAGTGAACTGGATTCAGAATGACCATACATAAATGACATCACCGGAAATATGGACTGGAGTAAGTGGCTTGTAGGGAATCCATGAACATTTAAGCTGTCTGGATGAAAGAAGGGTTAGGATGTTCCTCTCTGCCTGAGGTTTCATTCATACAGCTCATAAGGTTTGGGGATACCTTTCCTTTTAAACCCGAACATGCGGAATATTTGAGGAGTCGTGTGGGTTTTGTCTGGAGAAAACCTAGAGAAAGATTTCTTTGCTGAACTATTGTTTTAAATGACTTTTTAAAAATCATTTGCTCCAGGGGTGGTTCACAAAACTGAAAGGGTTGAGTGTTGTTTTGTGGTGTTTGGCATTATTCCCAAAGCAGTGCTTTTATCAGTTGTTTTTATGCATTATCAGTTGTTATGCTCTGCAGAGTTTTTCCTAAGAAAAATGACAAGATCTATACTTTCTATTTTAAAAGTTTTTAAAACATTCTTGCAAAACATCCTGACCTGTTTAAAATGACATTCTGAACGGCTATATTGCACAAACTTTTGTCAGGCAATGTATAAATGTTCTTCTCTTACATTTAAAATGGTGAATCACTCTCTTGCCACCTTGCGTAAGATCCGCCAAAAATATACCATTCAGTTACATCACCTCTCGTGTGGCTCCTGCACTGTATCCTTGCTGGAGAACCAGACATCAGGGAATCCAGCCTGGTCTGCCATATGCACAGCACACAGGATGACCTTTTTTGACGAAATTGATTTGCGCTGCGAGTAACCTTTAGCTTTCCACAAAGACCGCGGATCCGTTTGCAATAAAGGTTGTAAAGCGTTTTATCAGATGCCTACAGGGAGTCTAGAGTTTACTAAAAACTGGAAATATCATATTCTCCAACTTACTGTGTGGGATGTCAGCGTGGGGCTCCTTTAATGACTGAAACCGAAGTGGTGACTGCAGGGATGAATGGTGACTCTGATGCCATGTGACTTGTAGCCGGGGGAAACACGTAGAGAGCTGGGATGTTCCAGGGATTGTGAGATCATTTATTTTAGTCTGAGATGGCCTTTAGTTGACCTCAATGTTATGTTTGTGCCAGCCAAATACTGTTTTGGAAATTTGACCAAGCTCGTAATTTAACCAGCAGTTTAATTGTAAACAGCCTATTTGTCATATCGATATCTTGCCACTGGATTTTTTTTTCTTCCATGGTTTTTGAAAACTTTTCATTGTAAATAAACAGATTTTCCTCAATTAATTCTGGATCCTTTCTAATATTTCTATACATTAAAAATGTAAAGTCAGTGTTCTAGTATGGCTGTTCTAAAAAGTGGTTGTTATGTTTGTATTTTGTTTCTCATTTAGGATTTCGAATTTTAAATGCCATCCATTGGGCATTTAAGCTAAAAGAGTGCAGGTGCTTTAGTTGATAAGAAAAATTCTAAATGCACATGTGCATTCAGAGGCTGGTATATCAAAGAGTAATGATCAGTTTGAAAGAACCTCAGATTCGTTTGCTGTGGTGAAGAGGACTGCTGCCTTCATGCTCTCTTTCAGGCAGTTTGGCACTGGGGTGAAGTTAACTTAAGCTTCTCTCCCTGCTATTTGGCCAGAGAACAATATGACTGAACCCACCTGGGTGTGATTGAAGTAATCCAGGTTATGATTGAGCTCAATTGGGTCTGTGTGTCACTGCTTTCCATGATTAAAATAATAGCAGTGTTAGAGGTATTGTGTGATTGGGCCAGTGAGTGGAACTGGGCACGACAAAATAGGAGAGAAGTCAGAAACGGTATGTATGTGCGCTTCAGTCATCACCCCACACCCGTTCCAGATCCCTCAACAGTGCTCATCCTCACATTAAAATACTTCTAATGCCCGTGCTTGTATGTACATCGTCTTAAACTGCACCTTACAGATGGCCGTAGTCCTGCCATTGTTCTTGCTGAAGCATTTTTGAATTTTTTTTTTTTGAGAGAGAGAGGGAGAAGTCTGGTCAAGCTTCTGATCATAGCGAGACATTGCTTTTCTGGGTCACAGCACAGACATGCTTGGCATTCTTTCCTTTTAGCTTTATCTCACATGTGGCTTTGTGAGGAATGAAAAGCAGACACCTTGGAGGCTATAAATGCGGTGTGTGGGGGTTTGTGTGTGCATTTGCAACTATTCTAGTGAGAGATCTATACTTGCGCCTATTGGAATTCCTCAGGCCCAGAGAAAGGACCTTCAACTGACAAGGTTCTATCATACTTACCCAAAAATTATGAGGGATTGCATGGCTGGATAAGGGGTGTGGGGAGTGTCTGAATACATATATTTTAATGACTGCTGTCTCTCTCTCTCTCTTGCTCTCTCTCTCTTTCTCTCTCTCAGGTTGAGTTGGCATTATGGGATACGGCAGGACAGGAGGACTATGACAGATTGAGGCCGTTGTCCTATCCAGATACAGACGTCATTCTTATGTGTTTTTCCATAGACAGCCCAGACAGCTTAGGTACTTCACACGTTCCATAAGATGCACAGTACATAGTTACTTACAACGTCATTTCAGAAAATGTAACTTCACAGAATGCTAATTTAAATGTATGTGATTGTAACAAGGCTATATTCTAAGTCATGGAACTGACTTGTAACTCAATCAGTCGCACATGTTTATCTGACTCAAATCTCTCTTCATGGGGGTGTCCACATTAATTTTTTAAATACAAAAGCCTGATCATTGTAACTTTTCAAAAAATATATATTTTTAATGCCTCTCTTAACATGTAACTCAAAAAGTGTTAAATGTTGCTGGTGTTTTTAAAATATGTCAAAAATAAATGTGTTACGGATACTTAACAATGACAATATGCTGCAGTCAGACTCTGATTTTTTTGTGTTTGATATGTTGCCACATAGAGAACATTCCAGAGAAGTGGACACCAGAAGTGAAGCATTTCTGTCCCAATGTTCCAATTATCTTGGTGGGGAATAAGAAAGATCTGCGCAATGATGAACACACTCGTAGAGAGCTGGCCAAGATGAAGCAGGTATGTTTGGGCGGAAAGGCCGTGAATGTGTTTGTGTATGTGTGTTGTCATAGCGATAGCAGGTATCATATCCTAAACAATAGCAGATGCTCTTTTTTTTTTTTTTTTGTTGACTTCTACTGGAAAAGCGGACTTTAAGGCACTTCCCGTCTCTAACACCCACTTTAGGATGAGGAAATGCAGCTGTTTCCTTTTAAAGAAGCACTTCTCTCCTTAGGAGTTGCATCATCAGAAATCATCAGAAAGTGTGTGTGTATGGTCTCAGTGTAAGCTACCTATTTGTATAGCATCAGTAAGATGTGCATACTTGTATCCTATTTAAAATAATGCACAGGTTCTGGAGATACTGGGATGAATTCCTCTGTGATGGATTGTCCTCTCAAGTATATTAATTATGTGGCACAAATGACCTTTTTAAGTCCCTGTTCTCATATGTTATATGAAGTTAATTTATGTTACTTTTCAGAGAAAAACTAAAGCCTAAAACTGTTTCAGGAGTAGGTTGTTGGAATCAAATCAAAAGTTTTTGGAGCAGTGCGTGGGTCCTAGTGACCTGTGGAGGGAAATGGTCAGCTCCTCACTGAATCTGTTGTCCTGAATTGTAATGCACTTTAGGACCTTTTTCCCCAAAAGTTTACATGTTTTTTTTTTTTTAAATATATACATAGTACTTTTCTCAAGGACAAATACTACTAACAGAGCAAAAACATTTTAATCCTAAAGTGATTCATGGTTAAAATCAGTTTGAGATGCCACAACTATAAAAATATTTATACATATGCTGATCAGCCCTAACAGCCCTAACAACCTGGATAATCTAGTGTAGTTCCTCCACATGCTGCCAAAAATGCTCTGAGCCGCTGAGACATGTTGGGAGGTAGGGCTCAGATCAATCTCAGTCATGTTGGGAGGTAAGGCTCAATCAGACATTTTGGGAGGTAGGGCTCAAACAGATTGATATCCGAGGACTTTGGAGGGTCAAGTCAACACCTTTTCAGCTCTCTGCCATGTTCCTCAAACCATTGCTGAACTATTTTTGCAGTGTGGCAGAACCCATTATCTTGCTGAAACAGGACACGGCCATTAGGGAATACGGTTGTCATTAAAGGGTGTGCTTGATCTGCAATGACGTTTAGGTAGGTGGTACGTGTCAGAGTAACATCCACATGAATTGCAGGACCCAAGGTCCCAGAGCATCACCATAATCCTGATTCCATCCCTTCCCCGTTTAAGACTCTCACACACAACCAGCCATCCAAAGTAAAAGTGATTCATCAAACCAGACACATGCTGTTGCTCACTTGTCCATTCTGGGCCTTTTCTGTGGTGGACAAGAACCAGCATGGGACTGGTCTGTGGCTTCATAGCCCCGTACATAGCAAACTGCTGTACAGAAGGTGTTCTGACGCCGTTCTAATAAACCCAGCATAAACTTTTTCTGCAGTTTTTGTAAAGGAGCTCTTTATGTAGAATTGGACTAGACAGGCTAGGTTTTAATCTGCGTTCTTCTTTGCCCTCCTTTGGACCACTTTTGTAGATTCTGACCACTGCAAACTGGACACATCCCACAAGACCTACCGTGTAGAAATGCTCTGAGCCATCACAGTTGTTAAAACTGAGATCCTTACACCTGACCACTATTCCAGCACATCAGCTCCAACCACTGGCTGCCTAATACTTTTCACTTTTTGACAAGTGCCATTGCAACTAAACGGTGTTTGTCATTTTTCTTGACAGTTGTTTTAAAGTTATGTCTGATGGGTGTTTTCTATAAAAAATGTGTTCTGCATGTGTGTTTTTCAGGAGCCAGTGAAGCCTGAGGAAGGCAGAGACATGGCGAACAGGATCAGCGCTTTCGGCTATCTGGAGTGCTCCGCTAAAACTAAAGAGGGGGTGCGGGAGGTGTTTGAGATGGCCACCAGGGCGGCTCTCCAGGTTCGCAAGCGCAAGAAGAGAAGTGGCTGCTTGCTCTTATGAGTCTGCACTACATGCAGCACACTTCTGCCAACAGTTGACGCAGTGCTCCTGGAAAAAAGAAAAAGAAAAAAAAAAACCTTTACCAAACCAACGTCATCGCCGTACTGTATTACGCATTTCACGCAAGCAAGATGTGCGCGAGAGAGACTGGCAAACCTGTTTATAGAGAAACCAACCCACCTGTGCTCTTAAAGTTTCTGTATGCACACATCTTCCTTTCTTCTACCAGCCTCTCTTCCTCTATGTGGGAGAAAGATTGATCGATTTGATTTTGTATGTATTTGTACATGAATCTTAATCTCCTCTTTCTCTCCATCATTCCTTTTTTTCACTCTTTATCTCTCTTTTCCCCATTCTGTGCTATATTCAAACATTGCTTCTTTATGTATTGTTTACTTATTTGAGCTGATGCCTCTGCTACGTTTGGAAAGTTATCAAGAATACATTTATTATTCATTCAACCACTCAGCATCTTTGTGTCTTAGTCTGATAGGAATCATTGTGGACCCCTGTCATTTTTATTCGGTGTTTTTTTCCCCGTCTCAAATCAGCAGTGGAAGGTAACTGCAATGAACAGTGAAGATGGGCCTCAGTGGGGTGAAATTGAGTTAGCACAGAAGGCTAACCGAATTAGCCTGTTCAACCTGTCACTCGGCTCCTCGCTGAGTGTGCGCACCAGATGCGTCCGACACTGTCTGTGTCTTGATGGAAGTGTCTCAGTTGCAGTTAGTCCTGTTCTGCAGGCCCTCGGGGCCAGGAGGGGTAGTCAGTCATGGATCTGGCAGAGGGTGACGATTTGACTGATCGTTTCCTTTAACTTTACTACCTGAAACGTGGAATTTAGTCTAATGCTAACACATGTGCCAGTTGTTCTCTTGAGTCTTCCTCTGTTTCATTCTGGCTCAACTCTGTGCAGTAATATATCATGTGACTCGGTGTTACTCAAGCCGCTCAAGTGTTTGTTGATACTAATCTTGTTTTGATCTGATCTTGGTCATTGAGTGAAGAAGCAGCATTCTTTAATAGAGAACTAATTTGAGATTTTAATCAGCATTCCTCTTAATAAGCTCAAGTTAAATTACCCATCTGTGTGCTCACATGTCTCCGTTTCAAGCATAAGGCTCCATTCCTTGTTAGCTTACACTTTTGCGTCATAGTAGATATTGGGTCTTGAGATTGAAAAACCAGTAATGCAGGTAATATGGCTGCAGGTTTATGAAGCCTGAAGCTAATTGTTAGCTAGTCTTTACTGGATAATTCTTAGATAGGAATCGAATCGTCTGCTGCAATGGTGGTAAATGTTTTGCAGACTTCTCTTATGTCGGATAAAATTCTTAGCATTTTCAGTTTAGCTTAAAAGTCTTGATTGAATGACAAATGACATGGAATGTGAAGAAGAAACAGGCATTTTGTATATGAACAGGATCAGATGATGCTGCTAATATGTGATTTGCATGCTTATTATTTTTGGATACCGCCCAACAAAGTCAACAGTGCCCGACAAAAAAGTACAGGACATGCTGAGCTCCATCCTGCTCTCATTCACAGCCTTTTCAACCAAACCACCACAAGAGGGAAGCAAAAACAACATTAATGCTACAAAGAAAAGGTTTGAGAATGGTTTGATTTGTCATCTTCTCTAAGGGAGTTGGTATGAATGTTTACCTGCCTTAGTTTCTTAAAGCCTGAGGATTCTACCTGCTTTGCTTAGTTTGTAATTTGAGATGAATTGAGTTGGTAAGTTATAATTTAAGAACCATGAAATCAAAAAGTCATATTCAGACCCATGACTATATATGAAATCTTCTGTTTTCAAAGTAGATAGAATCCATTTTGAATCAGAGACACTTTAAACAAAATATTCATACACAATTACGCTGTCTTGCCTTTTAAAGTTCTCCTCTGTGTCTGTGTGTGCATCATGATGTAGTCATGAACATTTCACTGGCGTACAGAACAATGCAGAATGGAGGATACATGGAAAGAGTCACTCCAGGTTTGTCCACATCTGTTTGTGTGTATACAGACTGAGGTCACTAACCACTGGCAGATGAGGGGATGTTCACAGGATGCAAAGCTCCCCCGGTTCCTTAGTTCATTGTAAGCAGACATGAGGTCATCTCTGGGGCAGACAATGGAAGAGGAGGTGATGTAAATACTGACGAGACCCGAGACTGGTGATGTTCCTCTGCTGCCCTCATATTCATGGGGGCATTGATGGTGGTGACTATCCAGATGTGCTGTTGGCTTACAAAACATGCACTGTGTGCAAAATCACTCACTATTTATTGTGTAGTGTGTTATGCAGTAAAGAGTAGTGAATGATTTTGGATGCAGCCAGTTGAAATTCTCTGTGATGAGCTGTTTACCCACTAGAGGGCAATACAGCTCTTCAGGGTACTGAGTGGTGGTGGTGGTGGTGGTCGTCTAGTGGGTAGGATACCACCACTGGGTTCCTGAGCAAGACCCCTAACCCCAAGTAAATGTAAATGTAGATCTTCAATAATGGAAAGTAAAAAAAAAAAAGAAAAAGCCGCTGTTCCTCAGGTGAGCATGAAGTATAGATGGGGGTATCGAAGTAGGTTTTCGCTGCATAAACCCCTCATGAAAGCTGCACTCTGACTTCTTGTATTTTGCATTCTAATTGGCTAATTGAGTCCTGCTTTCTTGGCTACCTTGGTGCTGCTCTCTCACTGGCAACTTCGATCCTGTGTTCTGATTGCCTACCAATGTTTGGTTGAACCTTCATGTGATAGATTAATACATATTTTGTCCATGTTTTAGTGTGAAGTGAACATTTATCATACATGAACACAGCACAGTGTGAACAGCACAAAATCTGTGCTCTGTGTTTAACCCATTCATCAAGTGAAGCAGCCAGGAACGCAGCACCCGGGGAGCAGTGTGAGGATGGTACCTTGCTCAAAGGTACCACAGTGGTGCCACTTGGGATTTAAACCAACAGCTTTCTGATTGCAGGGGCAACTCCCTAACCACTAGGCCAAGTGGTATAAAATTAAAACTCGTTAAACCTTGGATCACAAAAGTAGGGACAAACTTTGAGAATGAAGATGGTTTAAATGAGTAATATTTTATAATTATTTATGTTACTCAATTTCTAATGTTGGCACTACAAATACAAACCTTTGGGTTTACAAACAGCACACAATTGCACAAGAAGAAATGATTGGCCAAATGTCAGATGAAGGATCCTTGTACACCACACACACACACAAAGCAATGGAGGTGCCTCCAGAATCTCTCCAATGAGTCTCATAATGTTTAAGATCTGTCCTGTGTTCTCCCATAGTGATCACCTTGGGGTTTTGACAAAGTTGTATTTCATCATGAAGGATAAATATGTTACATGACTGAGTGAAAACTGACATTTTAAATGTCTCTGAAGGCAAAAGACAGAGTTATACCGGGCAACAAAAATTTAATGTTTAATTTTTTTTTTATTTAAGGTTTCTTGGCATGCTGATTTCAGTGGTGATGTTTATTTTCATGTAGCTTCAAGGAAAAAACTAAACCTGGTGGTTTGGCTGACATGGTCTTTTGTTATACTTATAACATTTAGCATATTAATGTTTATTTATTGTACATGTAGATAACAGTGAGACTAATAAAAATAACAGTAGTATTATAATAATAAAAATATACATATAATTGAGTTTATCTCTAGAACCATATGTATATAAATATAATGTGTATATCTCTGCGTGATTTGACTGTCAGTCCATACTGCGGGTGGTATATTTTAAGAAAGACAGATTCAGCAAAAGGCCTTATTACCACTAAAGGCCTTCACTCTCAGCACTGTACTTTATAATAAGCTGTACTGGTTCTATTCTGGCCTGAGACATTGATGGACACACCTTATATAACTTAGTCTCTCTCTTTTCCACCACTATGGTTTCTCTCCTGCACTTGTATTACTCTCTGCTCCAAAAGTAGGACATAATGAAATGTTTGTATTTAATCTCAAACATTTATAAGAGTACACTGGGCTAATGCGTTTAAATCAGAACTGTAGCTCCTCATAGCTATCAACTGTTTGGATTCAGTTGCTGTCCGTCAAAGCAACTGCACTCTATGGACAAAAGTATTGGGACACCTGACCATTTCACCAATGGAGACTTTAATGACCTTGCATTGACTTTAATATTGAGTTGGTTGCTCATTTTCCACTATAACAGCCTCCACTCTTCTTGGAAGGCTTTCGATAAGATTTTGGAGTTTCTGTAGGAATTTGCTGCCATTCATTCTGTAGAGCAGAGATAGTCTGTCTCACAATCTTAGTTCCAGTTCATCCCAAAGGTGTTGGATGAGGTCAGGACAAGTTTTTCCACACTGAAACTCATCCATGCCATCCAGAGCATTAAGATCACCCTTCACTGAAAGTAAAGGGCTTTGCCCAAACCCTGAAAAACAGGCGTGTCCCAATACTGTTGTCCATATAGTGATAATTTATATTTATTAGAATATTAGAATTATACATCAGTGTTTTATATCAGGACACATTATTGTTGCTTACCTTGCATTACTGTAATTATTGTTGGTTTGCATTACAATATGTCTTCTACAAAAGATACTACAGATACTTCTAGAAATCTTCAGTGTGGACTCTCCGGCAGCAGGCTGGTTTATCCCTGATGGAACAGGTTTCTTTTACTTAACTTGGTTAAGTAAAAGATGTTTCCCATTGAAATCCTATTTTAGTCTGGGTTAAGGCTTATTCTTTGTCTGGGAAATCTGTCCTTTCTGGGTGAAAAGGCAGTTTTCTCTTCAGTCAGCTTTTCCTTCACACTTTAATTAAGGCACAGGAGTTGCAGGGCAGGAGGAGAAAGACATACAGAAAAAGAGATGAGAGGATTTCTGATAAAGAGTCACTCCATTAGCTTTCTGCAATTAAATGTTGTTCTTGCAAAGTGAGGATGTGTCTGGAAATGGGATTTAATTAATGTCATTCAGAGCAAAGATTTAACTAACCCCAGTAGAGAAGATCGTTTTTCCAACAGAAGACCACCGTGAGCTTTTACTTCTGAAGATGCAAGTCATTCTGTAGTATCATGCTCATATTTGGGCTGGTTTTCTTCATGAGAAAAATCTCAAATTGCTTCTAACAAACCGTGTGGCAATACATAGGTTTGAAACGAATTTGTTATCTCATGGTGCAATAGAGGCACTCTATGCAAACACAATTTTATTTTTTTATTTTTTTTATTGTTCTTGATCCCAAAAACAGTGACGTATGACTTCAGAGGTCCATATTCCACCTCTGCTGCCACATTTATCTGTATAATTTGAGGTTCCTGCATAAGCACAATACTGAAGGACTTTTTTCCCAGAATCAATTTAACAATAGAGCTAAAATTGAGTTTAATCTTTTATAAGGTAAGAATTAAGTACTGCTGTATTTGTACAACCCTCTCGTAGACACTCTGTAGATACTTATATCTTTCATACTGTATCTTTCAAACTTGCATTCAGCTAAATATATATTAAATATACTCTGAACCATTTCCTGGTTCTGTCCCTAACTCCAGTTTTTGTATAAATTTTAAATATAATCTACTGGCACAGTGATGTGCCAGGTTCTCTGTTTGTGTGTGACAACAGGACTGAAGAAACACGTATATAGCCACAAAAAATACTGTCTGAAACAAGTCAATTGTAAAAATGCGGAGGTTTATTAATGCTAGGCCTATCAGTCTAAAGCAACTCAGTCCAGTTAAAGTAAAACGATTAACTCATAAAGCTTTACTCTAGACATACAATTCCAGCAGCACCTTAAACATAGTGCAAATGCCTCTCAAAACACTTCGGGCTACATTTCATTCAGGTGTATGTTAAAAATGTGTGCACTATAATCCTGAGATTCTGAGTAGGTAGATCTTTAAAGTGCTCTTTCAGATATTCAGGTGTTATTCCTCGATTAATTTCACAAAACAAAAATTCATTTTGACTAGTAAAAATATTGGCAGTAATCTTAACTTTATCACATTTAACATTAAATTAATGTTTTCATGAAAGATCATTAATTCAAATCTAAACATGTCTCATGTCAAAATCATTTTGAAAATTCTCTTGATCCACAGGATTGCAGTAAAAAGGGGGAAGCAGGTGTGCATGAACACCAGATAAAACATAAGTGCTGGGGTAAAGTAGACATCAAAAAGCAGAGTGTCACTGTTCATTTCTCCACTCAGGGTTCACGTACTGCTGGATGCCACTCTCCTCAGTATCCACTAGATGGTGTGAGAGGAAAAAAGATCATTAATAAGAGACACTTTTATGAATCTTTAAATTAAAACTCATCATACGCTGATGCTTCAAAGCATACTAGGGAGAATCCAAAATGACATGTTGCAATTAAGTGCCTCTATATCCATCATTAAGACTGCATACACTACAAGTCAGAAGTTTGGGCCCACATTGGAAATATGGAAAACTTATGCATCGGTTTCTTCAAAATAACCAGCCCCCTTGTCTTCAACATCCTTTCCAGCAATCTTTGAAAAGAACTTGTGTCCAGTCTCTCTCAGCACCTTTTCATGTCTCATTTGCAGGACACTCATCCCATGATGAGTCCAGCTAATCCCATGTAGCTGTGTTGCTTTCATCAACGAATATTATGAATAAATATCATCAGCGAATGTGCAGTGTTGTTGGTGGATTAAAGACAGAATTGCTGTGTCCTTATGGCTAAAAAGCAGTCTCTCTTTTTATTTTATAATCTGAGGGTGGGCCCAAACATCTGGCCTGTAGTGTAACTAAAACCTTACATGAACTCACAATGTCTACTCCCCACTGCCCAATGCCAATTACCAACAGAACAGGTCAGCAAAAACTCAGATATACACAATTTGTCAAGTACCCCAGCCCCATTATTAGGATTGTCACTTTATTAGGATAGACACTGTCTAATGAGCTATAAAAATGTCAGTGTCAGCCAAACGCAGCCTTTAAACAACAGGGTCATTAGTCATAAATCGCCACAGGAGTAGGACTTCAAGATACAGTGTGTCATACAGTGTCCTAAACCACACATACAAGCCTGTACCATTCCAATGAAGAGTTTATGTGGGCTGAGAGACATTTTATGGGTGTATTAACATAGTAATGACTATTGCCTTCTAGTGTTTTTAGAGATGTTATTCTTACAGTTACTGTTCTAAACTCACTCACTCATGTAACTGCTTAGTCCTTACAAAGGGTCTGGGTAACCAGAGACTATCCCAGGGCCAATGGGACTCATCCTGGACACACTATTCACTCACATTCATCTACGGTCAATTTAGAATCCCCAATCCTCCTGATGACCATGTCTTTGGACTGTGGGGGAACTGTTCTAAACTATATAGGCCAAATTTGGACTCCAAACAGGTCTTGGCTGATCCACTGCTTCTGTGGTATTGTGTCAATATATTTTTTGCAGTAAAATTCTCTTGAGGGCTGTTCCATGAATGTAACACCAGTGTTGCATTGGTGGTTGCAGATTTCTGAGTGACCTAAGGTGAGTATGGGGAGGGCGTGATGAAAATAGTAAAGGAATATACGGTAAGAGGGAGGAAATGTTAGCCTTGACCTTAGGGAGTGTGTTAAATTGAGCACATGGGAGCTGAATAAGGTGTGGATGGTTTTCTCTCAGCAGTGCACTGCTCACCTTCTACCATCTGGATCCTAAGATCTGCGAGACGTTCTAACACGTCATCGAGACTTTCTACACAGTCACGGATCAAACCAGTGTAGCCTCCCTCATCAGTGCAGTACTGAATAAACCTAAACACATATAGACACATGTGAACATGCCAACAGTGTAATACATTAATGGGAACATTAGTGACATTATGGGTTAGTTATAAAATACAACAAATATAAGTATAATATAAATACAAACATATATCAGAGACAGACATGGTGAGTACCTGGACCAGGTTGAATCACTGCAGAGAATGATTGGGTTTCCCACCACAATGAGTAAGGCCTTGGCTCGTGTCATAGCAACATTGAATCTCTGCAGGAATTGAGGGAAATAGATCTGTTCTGATCTAACAAACAATTTTTCAAAATTTCGGAAAAAAAGGATTTTTAAAAACTTAAACTTTCTTCCATATCTTCGCTGCAGTCTAGGTTAGAGGTAATCCTGTTATACTGCTGATAAACATCACATCTTACCACTCTTTCAAGCACTAAAAGTAAAAAGTGACTTAAGTGCTAACAGCTCCCCTTTTGGGAAATGTTGAAACTACTAAGAATGGCTTTATAATGACCATGTTTATTAAGAACTAATCTGAGGCTGACAAATCAAGAATGTAAATTCGAACAGATGGTCAAGTAATCTGGATAGCTGTATGTGTGTGAGTGTGTGTTTTAACAGTGCATATGTGAGTGTTTGTGTGATACCTTCTCATTGTTCAGGAACCCAATGTTGAAATCTGCATCTATGCTGAGGTGTTTGCTGTTGCTGCGGACAGTAGATACAATGATCACCCTCCGCTCCTGACCCTGAAACTCCTCAACTGAGCCAATCTGTAACACACACACACACAAATACATACTTTAACAGGTCTTCAGGGAGTAGATATGCTCTACATATTGCTGCATCAAGGACGAATATGGAAATCCCTCAGTCTTACCTTCAGATCTTCAATTCCATCGTAACTTTTCAAATCTTTATCACCAACTCTGATCGCCTTTCTCAGTTTCTCCACCTGCAGATGCAGAGACGCAACGATAACCAAGATTATTCTAGATATACGAGCTTACACATGACCCCTTTTTGGGCTTGTGTATGTGAGTTTGAGAGGCTTGTAATCGGTCTGAGGAACACATTTATAGACTACGGAACATGTGCAGTGTGTTTGCTACCTTTTCTAAATTTTATTTTTCCTGATGCCCATGTATAACATCTATGAATAATAGTCATAGTTCATTTTTTACATCATTTCTCAAGATTTTTTAATCCTCTAGAATCAAATAGACTTTTGACTGCTATGCAAATTATCTTCTTGGCTGCCCTGTTTTTTGCTCCATTCAAACAGCGAAGATATACCTGCTATACAGGTTGATACCTGCAAATTTGCTGTTCATCATGTCACAATGTGGATTACGTGTGATTGCGTGGTTGCTATAGAACCAGAGTTTGGCGACACCCAAATATTGGATTAAGGCCAAAAAAATAAAAAATTCCTGCAACACGGTTTCTTCTGATTCTCTTCATTCAGTAGCTGGTGCTCTATCTCTAAACCACCTGGGGGTTGGTAACTCGCTGGTGCGTACCAAACCATCTATAATTAAGGACAGCTGAACACGTCGTTAACTGCTGCAGTATTTTAATTAAACTACCCTACTAACACGAATATAACTGATCTGAGCTTTACTTTGTAAGTCTGCTGTGTGTTTTGCTTTGTGATTGTTTCTCAGCTTTTTGTCCCTTTCCGGCTGCCTTAGCCACAACTTGACCACAACAATGTGACAATGCTCTGCACCAGATATTTGTTTTGAATTGTACCAAAAATCAGTACGGGCTCCAACAAAACGGGTGAAATAAAAATAATAATAAAAAGAAGAACAATCGCTTCTGCAATCACACTTTTAAGTTCCACACAGGCTATTTTGGCAGTATCATTTCAAACAACGGACTATATGTACTGGGGAGTGAATACTTTCTCTGAAACCTGATACTGAGACCCCCACCTGTTTCCTGTAGGGGGCGATGATGCCGATGTCTTTGGGGGAGAGCTTGGCGATGCCCTTCTTGCCCTGTGACAACAGCAGCAGCTTCTTCAGGTAGTCGACCACCTTGGTGATCTCACTGGTGTTAAAGAAGGACGGGCTGTTTGACTCCCTTTCATCCTTCCCATGTACACCATGGAATATCAGTGGAAACCCCTGAGAAGCAAACGAATAAGCAGAGAGCAAAGCTGATAATCCAGTGTACAATGAGCACATATATAGAGTTCAAAAGGAGTGTGTACTTGGAAACATAACAGGTTAATATTAAGCTAATCTAATGTAACTGGATTTTACTCTGCACGTTTATTCACAGCAATGCAGCTTCGATTTGTTCCTGGAAAAAAAAAGTCATTTAAATGTAAATGGTAATTTTGTAATTCTGTTCAATAAAATGTCTTTTGTACAAAAGTGCAATAACCTCTTGGGGTAATAAGTTGATTGAATAACATATGCGAGTTCTGAGGGTCAGATGTAACAAGACTATGAGGATGTAAAGATGATGCTAACATGTTCTGCTTAAGTGGCGTAGGTAACCAGCAAAACCTGCATTTATGATGAGTGAAAAAAAAATCAAACAAACAGCTGCATTTATATGTTGATGGAGCTCTAGCTTCGCTTTCTGGATCTAGTGTCAGGAAAACATCAATCAAACATATGCATGTGTATGAATACTGCTGGTACAGTCATATGCACAAGTTACACATTTTGTATATT
Source organism: Hemigrammopetersius urotaenia (assembly GCA_037974485.1). Lineage (NCBI taxonomy): Eukaryota > Metazoa > Chordata > Actinopteri > Characiformes > Alestidae > Hemigrammopetersius > Hemigrammopetersius urotaenia. Next base: position 11,413,914 of record JBBPDC010000017.1, read on the forward strand.
TTCTAAGTGAAAAAAAGTTAGAAAACTTAAATATAACATGCAAGTATATTTGTTTGTTGTACCTAAAACAAAAATGACTAAAATGAGTTATGTTTCTTTTTGCTAGCTAATTCCTCTTCACTATTATTATTCTAAAAATTATTATTATAACAAAATTATTTCCAATTTTCTTGGACGTTTTCAGTTTTAAAAATATTCATATGCCGTCTTGCATATTTATGGCCTTTTACTTATATTCAAGTCTGGGTGTAATCCGGACAATTTCAGAGCCGGTCATTATAATACATCCTGTTTCTTAAAGTAACTCAAGTTCACTTTACTGTCTTCATGTAGTAACAAAAGTACACAGTAACTCACTTTCTTGGGAAGGTATTCCCAGTTGCAGTACAAGTTGGTGCTATACTCATCTGCGTATGGCAGCAGCTCTCCTTCATAGAACATCTCATTAGGAATTTTCAGGATGGATCTGTGAGATCTTTGTGGGAAGGAGAAAGAGGTGAAGGGTTAAAGCAGACTAGGCAGGATCTGGATGCCTTTCAAACAGACTTCTTAAAAATGCTGGACATCCACACTGTACCTGTAGTTGCGAAGCAGCTTGGTGACGTACTGAGTGTTGAATACACTGTCTTTTTTTTGATAGAGAGTGTTTTTGGTCATCAATCTTTCCAGAAGTGACAGACCTAAAACACCATAGTGGAGTTTAACAGTACACTCAGGCCACGATTCAATTCGAATCACAAAACTGAGTTCATGATTGATTATCATGATATTTAGAACAAAATCTGAATGAAGAAAACTTATGATTCTTTTCGATTCAACTCCAGCTGGAAGGCTAGGGGGTGATGTGTTCGACTGGTTTGTTAAATGGCAGTTTTAACACTAAACAATGCCTTTACATCAAGTATCATATACAGGGATTATAGTGAAAAAAGGGAGGGGGGGGGCACTGTTGTGGGGTAGGGTTAATTTTCTCCATGGTGATATTGGGGACACAAACAAAACACAATAAATTCTTCATGTGTGGTCAACCAGTGTCTGACCATTGTGTCATTGAGAGAGTATGTACACGCCCTGAGCCTACATGAGTATTTGATTTCCCCTTCAAACAGTCCATTCTATATCTCTCGATTTCATCTAGTCGCAAGGCTCACAGTGACCCAGAAACCAACAGATCTTCAAGAGCAGAACCGCAGCGCTGTTAACATGCGGATAACCAAGCGAGAGCATCATAGTCACGCTTTTATTTTTAAATGAAAAAATGGAATGTAGGCCTGTCTGTATTTCCTCTTGAAAGTCGATGGAGTTAATTTAAGGAATTGATAAGAAGGTTGAATAGTGTGTTCCAGGTTATTATAAATGACTGTACCAGAAATAAAGCCTTACTTCAGAAAAGATACATCACTGTCAGTAAATCCAAAGTATGCCTGGCTGAAAAAGACTCAATAAAAAGCTTTATCTATACACACAGACACACTTCTGCTGACCTGACAGTGATTCATGTTTTCTGAATCACTCAAATATTGCTGCCTGGTGGCTGTACAGCTTATGGGACACAGCGAGCTTGGGATAAGGGGAAAATTAGTGTAAACTGTCCTGATTCTTGCCAGCTGGTTGCTAAAGATTACTTTCTTCTTGTTCCTTAGAGTGGGGAGATGGCAGGATGCTCATTTTTGAACTGGGGTTTCTTGAGCTTCTTTGTCTCAAACGTTGTCTCTGATTGCAATGGTCTCTGTTTTGTTGTTATATCCACTATTGTTATATAAAACGAACTAAATGATGCATCAGGACATGAATATGATTTTCTCTTTGTGTCTTTAATAAATACCCTGAAATGACGCCCAGTCTTTCAGCAGTACCAGTAGTCCTGCCCTCAATGTTCCATTAGCTGATCTGTCTCCATGACAACATACAGTACTGCCAGACAATAGTATGGCAACATTCATTTCAAGACTAATGTCACATAACACACCTATTTACTTTCCTTCTTTCTAATCTATACGGGCTCTTTGACATTTTGATCTGTTAACAAGGTGGGTGATGTTTGGATGATGACTCGGCAGAGAAAGGATAGACAAAAAGAAGTAGAGTAATGTGACATAGGGTCCACCTGACGGAAATCAGCAATGGAAAACTTTCATCTCTGACAAATGATCAGAAAGTTTTTTCTCCATGATGCGTTATCACATGTGCACTCTGTTACACCCCTAATGGTGACCAATATGAAATACACTCTCATCCTTCTCTCAGTTTAAGGCCTAAGAGAACTTGCAGAGCACAACTCACCCAGTCCGTATTCAATAGCGATCGGAGACCTTAGAATTGGTCCCAACTGCTTCGGATCTCCAGCCAGTACCAGCTGCCCTGTCTCTGCACGCAGCAGACCTGAACAAACACAGGTAAAATATGTGCCCACAACAATAAAACAAACCATGAAACCATTCCTGGTCTGTCAACTAACTGCATTTTCTCTATTTATACATTTACTTGTTTATTTTTACCAGAGAATAAAGTCATTGTATACTTTCAAATACCATTCAAATGTTCTGAATATACTGTCGATGCGCCTCGGTTGTGGAATGCATAGGAAAATCAAAAGCAACAAAGAAAGAAATCATAGAACCTCCATCAAGGTGCACACTTTGTAAAATGATTTCAAGAAGGTAAAATGCAAAATGCATTTGTTGTTTTATTTAAAACAGTATAATTGAGAATATGATGTACACTTTATGTTCAAGGGTGCAGCCATTGCTGGTGCTTTAATTCAAAAACTTTCCCTTCTCCTGTGAGATATGAGAAATATTTTGATCCAACAACGATGCCGTCAAGACAGTTTCCATATTAATTTTTGTTCAGTCAGCGACAATTTGTTTAAAGCCTATAGCCCAATGTTTAATGTTATTTTACCATATTTTTCGGACCATAAGGCGCATTTAAAAGCCTATATTTTTCTCAAAAATCAACAGTGCGCCTTATATTCCGGTGCGCCTTGTGTATCACTTCCAGCTGTGTTTACGGACCTAGCTGCGCCGCTGAGTATTTTGCCCATGGGATTTTGCCGCCTCGCAGATTAATACACATTATGTTTTGACATAATAATTACCGTAACATTGTCGTGTGTATTTAATGACCCCAAAATGGCTCCTGTGAAGAGACATGCTTACGAAGCGGAATTCAAGATTAAGGCCATCAGTCACGCAGATCAACATGGAAATAGAGCAGCTGCGAGAGAATTTAATATTAACGAGTCAATGGTACGTAAGTGGAGGAAGCAAGCAGACGACCTGTGCCAAGTAAAGAAGACTAAAAAAGGTTTCCGCGGGAACAAAGCAAGATGGCCAAAGTTGGAGGACAACATTGAACAGTGGGTCATTCAACAGAGAGCAGCCGGTAGAAGCGTCTCTACAGTCACTATTCGACTCAAGGCAACAGCAGTAGCGAGTGATATGCAAATCAACGACTTTCAAGGTGGCCCTTCTTGGTGCTTTCGTTTTATGAAAAGGCGTAATCTCTCCATACGCACAAGAACTACCGTCTCACAAC
>JBBPDC010000017.1:11424819-11434860 GCA_037974485.1 Hemigrammopetersius urotaenia
TGTGTGTGTGTGTGTGTGTGTGTGTGTGTGTGTGTGTGTGTGTGTGTGTGTGTGTGTGTGTGTGTGTGTGTGTCAGACAGGGATGTATGTGAGGTAGTGTGTGGACAGCTAGGTAGGTTAAGTGTCTGCTGCAAATGTGTGTTTCAGCACAGTGCCTGCAGACAGTGGAGTCACAGTGTGAGAATGTCAGGGATTAACAGGGCAGAAACATCATGCTCCACCTCTCCTGACCCCTTCAAAGCCCTTATTGCCCCTGTTGCCCCAGGGGCTGCAAGGCAGGGGCCTGAGCAGGGGCAGGTGTGAGAATCGGCTTACTGCTGCCAGCAAATCCCACCTGTCTCACACTCAGCAGCTTTCACACGCATACTTTACCCACTTTAGATTAATCAGACTGGCTTTAGGCACATGAGATGGCAAGACCCTTACTGTCTACAGTCCAGTGAGTCTCCAGTTCCGTAGCTATGGGTTCTCACTGTGGGCCGATTTACTCTTATATACTTCAGGGGTTGTGAGCTGACTTGATGGCTTTCTAGATGAAATGTCAAGGTGTAAATGCAACTATCCAGACTGCTTTCCAGTGTCTTGCAACCTTCCGAGTTGCATATCTCTGCAAGGAATTTCAATTCGAAAACGGGTTTACCTTTCCCTTTGCATTAAACTGGCTTTAAATGACATTAAAGTGTGAATAAACAGTTAATTGCTACTATTATATTATACTAATAATCTACTATTATGCTACTATTATATTATATTATAATAAACTGAATTATTTATTTTACATTGGACAGCCTTCCAACTTCCACAGGTAAACATGCTGTGACTCACATGTTATTGCTTTAGTATCTGAACCTACAAACTGTGGAGCATCTCAATCAGTTTTACTGCCACAGAGAAGATCATTTAATTGTCAAAAAAAAAGGTTGTTGAAAGCAGCCACATGACAGGGATATGGCAGATTCCCATCATCACTTGGCTCAGGTTTATGTTTTACTTTCTAGATGTCCAGTCACTGTTGGTGAATGTACTCAACCATGCAGTTCTTTAGTGAAAGAATTCACAAAGGCCAAAAACAGGCCATAAGAGCCGCAAAAACTGGAGGCAGTTTCTTCCTATAGTTCTTATAAAATGCTTAGCTTGATAAAATCAAAATTTGGCCGCACAGCATCATCTTAAGAGATTTCCAAAGAGCACGTCCTCATGCTTTTCATATTTCTGATTGCCTATGTGGCAAATAAATTGTATCTGGTCAATACCTAGATATCAGATACATGAAGTGATCACTGTTAACAGTGTCATGAACCTTATTTCAGTGTTAACAACAATCGGGCATCATCTGTCAGCATCTCTTACCTGCGGCTTTATCCATTAAACAATAGTCAGGCGAATTCTCAAAGTACACTAGATCGTTTTTGGTGGCGTTCCTGAAGTCCTTATTGGCCACGGTGAATCCTGTTCCATCCTGGTTGACGGTGACTTCAATGGCTCCATTGTATTTTTTGCGGAGGTAGTCTCCAGTCTTCCGGAAGTCAGACATCGCCAACCAGCAAGTCCTCAACGTGCAGGAGCCGCTGACACCATGACACTTACACTCCAGCTTCATAAAGCGCTTCACTGACTGGTGCAGACAGGAGAAAGGATCGGTGTTAGACACTAAAATACTGAAACAAGGTACTTTTTCTTTTCCAGGAGTCTATACTGATGAAGTCAGTCTTGGCCTCAGAAGTTCAGTTATACTATGAACTTCTTTCATGTGAATTACGACAAATAGACATCAACAGTATACTTAGGCAATCCAGCAATATTCAATGCAACTCAACCTAATCATGAAAAGAGGACGGACATGTTCTCTCTTGACATGTCTTTGTGGAAAATTCTGCTACATATATGGCCTATATTTATGTTTTGTTGGTCATGGTGAAACATACAGTGAATGTACTGGAAATGTACTGGTGTGAAATTAAGTGTTTTTAAACACAGTTTAAACTAAACGTGTCTGATAATTGCTCACCATTCTTCCACAGCGGTTGTTGTGAAGGTTCACTAATGCTCTCGCATCCTTAACCGTCCTCTCTTTTGCGTCTATGAAGGCTTTGGCAAACTTTATCCCGTAGTTAATGTTGTCACTGCAGCCGCCCCAATCAAACTCGCCTCGTTCGTCTTGCGCTTTTCCTCGCTTGTGTGGGTCACAGTTGCAGGTCTTCAGCTCCCCTTGGCTGCAGGCGCGAGTGATGGCGTACACCACACCTGCTGACGAGATCGCATACACAAAGGCGGCCTCTCGACTGCCTGCAAAGAGAGGAGAAAGGAAAAACTAGAAAAAGACTAAGAAGAAAAGTCCTAATCCCTAATAAATAAAGGGGAATCAGAGGAATTGGTGACAAACACACACACACCAACTCACTCACTCACTCACTCACTCGAACATATAATCACACACTCCATGTTGTTTAAGAGAGAGGCTCCCAATCCCAAACAATATCACACACACCGCGTAGCTCGTTCAGCGGCCGGTGACAGTGCCGAAAGGATGCGTCAGCGCTGAGCGTAAGTGTTACTTTTAAATATTAGTACAGGAGTAATCTCTCTGGGATGGGCTCCTCTCCACTCAGATAAACTGTTTAAAGCCTGGCAGTTTGATACCCCCCCTCTGCTTCTCTGTGGAAGTCAACTGAGGTAGGCCGCCTTCCCCGACACCCGCATCCCCACCGAAAGCAGCCTCTGTGTTTGCCTACCAGTCACTCACACTGATTAATCTGGCTGAACTGAAAATGAGAAAATATAAACCATTCATTTCCTCGCAGTGCTGGGAGCTGGAGAAGTTGAGACAGCATGGCCTCCATAAAACTAATGGAATCACGTTGGAGTTACTCGTTACTGTCACATTAGGAAGAGAATGTTGTACCTTTATGACATCAAACACATGAAAACGTACTTATTAAGGCTATAACTGCTGACATTAGGTATTAAAAAGTGTTGCCCTATGTTCTCTCTTCTCAGGAGCTGTGTGGGTGTGTATGTTAAACAGGCAAAGCCTCTGCTTCAAAGCCTGTGCAAGACTGACCTAATTGTCTCAGTTACAAGAAGATGTCTAAGTATTTTTTTTATCTGTTTTAAACCTCAGGTTACAGCCAATGTGCAGCAAAAATAAACTGCCAGCTGATGTTTTTCTAAATGAGATGAATGAATGATCATTAGAGCCATTAGGATTAAAACCAGATGGGTTTGCCTCCCAATGTGAATTGGCTTAATGGACACTTTTAGAAACCACAAATGTCCTGTAGAACACTTTAAGATCCTGTTAGAAAACCCTCAGCTGCATCTACAACCATGTCACATGATAAGTTATTAGGATCCTTTACACTGTAATGTCAATCCCTAAGGAAACTAAATATAATTAAAAAGCAGTAGACATTAAAAGACCACCAGCAAGCAACAGAAATGTTTCAAGTTATGTAGTTATGAGGAATTGGAGGAAAAAGATTAAAAATAATCACAGAATGCAGTTTCTGTGCAAGTCTTATTTGGAAAAAAGATGAAAGACAATCAGACACATTTAACTGAACAGGGATCGAATCCAAAAACGAATTATACAGAACTAATCCTGAATCTAATTTCTAAATTAATCTACTTCCCATTGCTGAAGAGGTTTTTCAGATTGTCCAGTGTCTACAGAAATGCATTGGCGATATAAAAGGATGCCCTTAAGCAGCCTCACATGAGCCTAGAGTTACCTGGACATATGCTTAACATTAGCTAGATGGACTGAGATCAATGAAACCGTGTCCTCAAAAGTGATGGAGTTCCATCCAGTACCTTTTGGATGAGCTGGATCATACAACATCTATATCTGACCTCAGTAGTGCTCCAACAAATCCTCACAGCAATGTTTTGACATCTAATATAAAGCTGTCCCAGAAGATTAGAGACTGTTACTGCAGGGGAAACAAGTGCTCTGTTAATACCTTTGAAATGCTGTTAAAACACTTCCTGACCACTGCATACTTTCTGGAGAATTTATTTTGATTTTATATTAAAAATGTTATATTGATCTTGTCTCTGTGTGTCTGTGCAGTCATTGCATAAGCAATTTCCTCTAAGATCAATAAAGTTTTCTGATTCTGATTTTAGAACAAACATCTGATGGGCAAGTGTACACATATAGTAAATGGAAAAAATGATTAATACAACTTTTGTAAAATTGGAACACAATAAGTTTTTGTGTGTGTGTGTGTGTGTGTGTGTGTGTGTGTACTGGCGAAAGCAAATATCTAATCTCCAAGATACTGCTGTCTGGAAAGATCTCTCTCTTTAGATCTCATTCCCTCTTCCACACAGACCCATGAACAGAGAGACACTCACTGCGCTGCATGACTCTGCCGAAGACAGTGTGGTCTCGGTCCAGTGTGCTGCAGTTCCAGCGGTGGTGTCTAAACTGGTGCTGGCACTCGCGGATCCACTCCTTACCCCCCTCACTGATAGACTGCATCACGTCTGGATATTTCTGACACAGCTGCCTCTGCTTATTCACCAGGCCTGGGACATTATCACATATCACCCGCGCTCCCAATGCGCCAATGTACCTGCAACACATACACATATATATTATATCCATATATATTAAAGGCTTCAAAGTTTGAACTGGACAGCACAGCGCTAAGGCCGGCTGTGGGTGAGAGCACAGAAGGTCATGTTCTCCAAGGTTTGGCAGAGTTACTGTAAGATTTATGTGGACATGCACATCATGCTCAGAGTAAAAAAAGCTAGAAATGGAAAACCTGAATTCCTGCCTACTAATGTTCCCATACTGCTGTATTGTTTGTACCAAATGTTTGGGTGGAAATAAATAAAAAAATTCTCTTGTATGTGTTGTTCTTGTATATACTCCTCAACAGCATTAAGTGTTCCTTCAGTATTAAACTAAGTATTATTATTAGACTAAAATACCTAAATCCCTTCCACTGGATGACAAGATATCCTTTGCCTATGAATCTATGATTCTATGAATCTATAAATCATTCATTCTCCAGTTCATACAATCCATACAGTCCATTGCAAAAAAGGCCCCCTTTCAATTAATTGCTTTTGTGATGTCATGGAAGCCCAAAATATCTGCTTATTCAGCCTACATGAGTTTATTAATGCCCAGAAGCATTTAAGAGAACAGCAGTACGCTCGGTTTCTATTTCCTCATTACTGTTAATCCAGATGTTGACAGAAACATACACGATACTGGTGTTTATATGTAGCACTGCTGTTACTCTTTTCAATACTTACTGAGTCTCTGCTATCTTCACTAATCTAACTCAAGCTTGAGAGATTGCAGGGCCCATTGCTTACTCCCTCCCTTGCTCTTTTTCTCTCTCCCTCAGTCTCTCTCTCTCTCCCCCCGTCTCTCTCTCTCCCTCAGTCTCTCTCTCTCTCTTTCTCAGTCTCTCTCTCTCTCTCTCTCCCTCTCTCTCTCTCTCTCTCTCTCTCTTTCTCTCTCCCCCCAGTTTCCACTCCTGTTATGGATGTCCTGTTCCATCACTGCCCACCATTTGTTTACCGTTCCCTAACGCCCCCGTTACCAGAGACTGGCACAAACTATACACACGATACACACACTCTGTCTGTCTCTGTCTGATTCTCTCTTTCTCTTTCTCTCTATGAACCTTATCTTTAACCTTCCTGTAAACAATGTCTGTGTCTTGGTCTCTGCTTGAGATACAGCAGCTCAATGTATGTCCTCATACAACTCTGTAGAACACACACACACATGGCCCCATGGTACATATTTCATTTTTGTTATTACATGCTTAATTGGATTATATTAAGTTTGTTAAAAGTACTGTGCTATACAGTGCTGTGTACCCTTACTGTAATGCACAGCATCGTTTCAGTTCAGCTGCAACTTCTTCCTTACTCCCTTATAATTCTCTGTCTTGGCTACAATGGGGGCTTTAAAAGCTTTAGGGTCGACGATAACAGGTAGAAAATACAGCAGAACAGACATTGCAATATTCTTTTGCTTTGTGTTTTGATTGGGCTGGCACTGATTTTAGAGGTTGGTCAATAGCCCAATGGTCCCCCTATAGCGTCCTTATGCACACACTTAACACATACCAGAGGTGTCAACACCATTATAGCCATATATCTTTATATGTGTCCCACCCACTTTTCAAAATCAATCGTTTTGTCCCTTCCACTTTGCAGCCACCCTCCCCATCTCCCGGAAACAACCGAGCCATATTAAAGTCTATGTATACCCTAATGTTGTAATGGTCAGGTGTCCCAATACTTTTGTCAATATATTTTATGCCATGGGCACTGCAATCATTATATCAGTTTTCAAAATCATTTGTTTCATTCCCCTGATTTCTTTTCTCCTGCACAACAGCCAAGACGTAGAGCACTGCCCCCCCTCCCCCTCCACACATCACACACACATAAAAAATGCTTCCTCATAACACACAAATACAGGAAAAATTTGGGGTATTGCACACGATAGATAAATTAGAAACACTGCACAAAGACATCAATGCCCTTTACTATCAGATCACTATCACTGTGCACTTTTTAAGAAGGCACCAGTGTAATATGAAGGCACCAGTGATATCATTTCACCAACACACTTTTAAAACCAAAGCTATGTCTTTGACCAGATCGGTTCAGCTAAACCATTATACTTCCTTTATCTGATGTTGATCATAGTTTAGGGGAAAAGGAGAGAGTTTTACTATCATATTTCACCACAGCGTAAGCACAGTAGTGCTTCTAGACCGCTTATCTTGCCTCTAAATATCATAATCGGCCACAGTCATGTTCTATGAAGTATCTCCTTTTCAGACAAATTCAGTCTGATTGAAAACAGCCCAGATGGCTCTGATAGACATGTGTTAAGGCATTAGAACTTCAGACACTGCAATGCAACCTGTATAGGTTTTGGGTGGGCTTTTGGGTCGTGGTGGCCTTAACCCTTGCTCCAAGGAGAATGTCTGCTGTAGTTTGGGAATGGAAGTAGCTTTGAATAAAAGTGTCTGCTAAATGCTGTAAATGTACAAATGCGTGTTCGTCCTATGTAGCTTAAGGAGAAAATGTAGATTTGTGTTGTCCTCTAGTGGCCACTGGTGGTACTGCTCAAAACTAATTACTCAATGCAGTGTTTCAGTAATAAGTTAGCTGGCTTATTAATTTGCACAATACAAAGTGACAAAGCCTAGTTAGCAAGCTGGTATTTAACAGGTCCCCATAGCCATCTTAGCCCTCCACCCCAAGAGATTTGGCAAAATGCACCATTGCTCTGTGTTGCTGTTTTATGGGGTCTGGTCCTGCGGTTGTCGAATTGTTGTCTGGGTAATAGAGATAGGGTGGTACCTTGCTCAACGGCCGGACACACACACATACACACACTTCACTCTGGTTTCAAACATGATGGTGGGATAGATGTGGCTTTTGCTGTTGCAGTAAATCATTACCCACAGGACAATAACAATACACCATAAAAAAAAAATCAGTAAGCCCAGTCATTTACACTCTGCGAGTGTATGTTTGTGTGTGAGTGTATTCGAGGGATCGGATATGGTTAGGCTTGACTGGTTAAAGAATGCATGACTGTAGTGATTTGCCCCGCATAGGGACGGGTAGACAGCCAGCAAAACATGCACGTACACACACACTCGCACACAAAAGTGGCCACTTAGAGCAATAAGCCTGCAATAGTTTACAGCAACACTTAATCTACATCAATGTTGGCCAGAAACCCCATAACATGTAGGCTGTATATCCTTTTGTCTCTGTGTAAAAATGTTAACTTGAGTAAAATCCTTCCTTCGACCAAAATTATGGCCTAGACCTTTTCTCCCTCTGTGCCTGAGGTCTGAAGTCCCTTGTTCATCCGTAAACATGCCCTCAGGTGGAGTCTGCCCTGCTTAATCACCAACAGGGGACGTTTGGCTAAGGCTGCACTTTTTGCTGATATTGTACTTCATGTGAATCTCTTGGTAATCTAAGTTCTGGAAGCATTTATTTAAGGTTTCTCTAAATATATTAGTCCAACAATATTCATGCATCTCTTGAACAAGAAGGAGTTTCAACAAAAAAAGTTCGTCGACTCAAGTTCAAGTCATTTTATTTTATTTGCATATTTGCTCAACCCCATTTCATAAAGCCTTGTAAGAAACTGAAATGACAGAGAGCAATTTGGCAGGATTGTATACGAATGAGAGAACAAAACACACTGGCTCTTAAGGACCTTCTCCAAGTTTATATATGAGTTAACTCACTGGGACATGAGATATGTTTTTGTCTCAAACTTCACTTTGTCTGCATTTGAGTGGAAGGTCAGACACAGAGACATAGAGAGAGTGAGGGATATAGAGACAGAGAGAGAAAGGGGGAGGAAGAGGAATTCTTACACTGGTGGTCTGACCTAGAGAAAGAGAGAGAGCGAGAGAGAGCGCGAGAGAGAGAAAGACGGTGTGTATAAGAGAGAGGGTGGTACCTTCACTCATATGAAACACTAACAGGTTGCTCAGTAGCTGAAAAGTCTGTTTGCTTAAGGTGATGGATGAGAAAGAGAGGAAAAAGGGAAGCGGGACTGAGGGAGACCCCCATTTTTTCCTCTGCCTTTGGTTAGTGTCATTGCTGGTGTGCATGTGTAGCGGCACAGATGTGCAGAGGTGCAGAAGTGTACACATGTAGATGTGCAGATGTGTGAAGGTGTAGATGTGCAGATGTGTGAAGGTGCAGATGTGCAGATGTGTGAAGGTGCAGATGTGCAGATGTGTGAAGGCGTTGATGTATGTGTAAATTTCTTATTGCGTGCTAAATCATTAGCATTATGTGCAACAGTTATGTGCATTATTTTTACTTATATCACTGCTTTTGTCACTACTTGTGCAATCTATCATGTGCAATGTCATTTCTATTCTGTACCATGATGAACTTGACAACTCCAAACTTGTACAACTCCAAACCACTATTTATGCTGATTAGTAAACTATTTAAGCAGTTGTTTATCTATGATTTTATATCCAGCTCCATTACTGAGCACAGCATTTAGCACATAAAAGCGTTTTTCTGGAGAGTTTTATTTTGACTTTTTTATTATATTTAATATTGTTCTTGTCTTTGTGTCTCTGTGTGTCTGTGCTGTCGTAGCATATGCAGTTTCCTCAGGGCTCAATAACGTTTTCAGGTTTCAGCCCCCCCGCAGGCTACAAAGAGTGTTGTTTGAATAAACAAACACAATGTCATCTTTCATTTTTTGACATATATTTACATAATCAATATGCTACTCCCAAAACCATCCCTGAAATGAATATACTAACGGCTCTCACCAAAAGTACGAAAACTGGAGAAACCTCTATGAGAAAAGTGCACCTGTGGCTGAAGGTGCTACTGTTTGGCCTGAGATTTTACAGCCACAGAAGTTAAATATAGATTTAGCACACACTACCGTGCCTTATTTCAACCCAGAAAAGACCAACATGGAGGACATAATCAAAAGCCAGACCAGGATGAATCTGTTCTTACTGCAGTAAGAAACACTTCATGGTCAATCTTATATTTTGCAATCAATCCAACGTCATTGACTGGGGCCTCCAGATTCAGGGATCCCAGAAACTCCTAATCTGCCCGTGTATATGGGGAGATAGCTAGAGATGCAGAAATGCTACTCCACTTCCTCTGAATGTAAACCTACTTCTACTCAGAAGAAACTTTAAGTCTGTGAAAAATGAGATTCATATAAATGCAGTGGTTACACAATCCAAGGGTGTTGAGAAGTTACACAGAAAATTGTGTTACATCAACACAATTCTGATCAGAAAAAGGAATGGAAATGGAAAATGGAAACAACTGTGTTGATGCAGCAGAACTGAATCACTCAACCAGCTGGAATCATTTTTTCTTGTTTGCTGTCCATATTTCTCTAAGACACAGTCATACATGCACATTTCAATTCATGTTGTTCTACTGGCAAGAAGCGCATGTGTGTGTGTGTGTGTGTGTGTGTGTGTGTGTGTGTGTGTGTGTGTGTGTGTGTGTGTGTGTGTGTGTGTG
>JBBPDC010000017.1:11438308-11454754 GCA_037974485.1 Hemigrammopetersius urotaenia
CAGGGACAGACAGACAGACTCAATACTCGGGGGAGACAGGACGGTGTCTGGGAGGGGAAGGCGTGGCGACCGTAACAATGCCTCATATTCTGAAGTAGGTATCAAATCGGCAGAAAACATAAAAACATTATGAATGGGTTGTTATCCTGAACAATTTTTGACAAAATTGGTCCTTTTTCCTCCTGAGATCCAATTATGGCATATGTGTGGCTTTATTAACCAAAACAGTCATAAATTCTTTTACAGGACCATTTTCAACCTCTCTGTATCTCTTAGACTCAAACAGGCTGTTTTGTTACTATGGTTTTGAGATTTTTATATGTAAATGACCTCTGTTCTGACTGGCTGTCCTCCATTGTGCTTCATTCCAAAAGCAGTCTGTGTAAGTAGTTGGGGTGCTTTAGTAATTAAAATCCCTATTGGCAGCAGAGACACAAAAAAGTAGACTGGACTCTCCTTTATATTTCCTTACACAGAGCCACTCAGCCCTTTAAATACACCGTACAAGTGTGTAGGGGCCTGTCAAAGCAGGGGTTGATGTTTTGAGGGTGAAACAAAAGAAAAAAAATGCCTGTTTATTACGATGTTTCTGTTATTCCTTGTAATTAGTTCAATGTTGCCAACTGCCTCCTGTGCAGTATAATACATATTGCAATAATAATAATTCTGCAAGGTTTACATAATCTACAATATGGGCGCTGGAAGCATTTTTAATGTGGGGGGGACACAGGGCTCTATGTCTTGGACATGTCTTGGTGGAGTGGCGGAAGCACACTGCCCTTTAGGTCTTGGCTGTTGTCTGGGCAGGGGAGTGGGGTCGTCAGGGGAGAAGTGCGCTGTTCTCTATGTCTTGACGGTCGTTGGGGTGGTGTAGGGTTGTGCATGCAGCGGGGATTGTGCCTGCACACTAAATTGTTTTGGTGTCTATTTATTGTATGGATGGTACTTGCATCCTGTTGAATACTGCTATATGTTGCTCCGTGGCCTCATCACACTACATACGTGTAAAGCTGCTTCAACCAACACCCTTGTTTGTATAAGGCTCTTTATATCACATTTATTTTAGACTATATGCCTCTGTTCTGTTCCCCATTTGCTTCACTTACTTCACATGTTTTTAGTCTTTCGGAGAAGTGGGCTCTCTGAAAGTGGTGAACATGAGTAATGATGTAGATGATGGGAAAGCAGGGAGTTTTGGATAAGGAATGGTGTTGTGCATAGTGAGAGCTCTAATGTACTGAAGCTTTAGATAGTTAATAGGAGCACGCTGAACAGATTACATAAAGAAGAAAGTAGGGTAGATGCAGGACTGGATCACATTAATCAGCAGAAATCCATGAGCATTACTCTTATACTCAGTTAAAGGTCATCAACAAAGCAACACACTAAATATACCAGCCTGGATCAAGGAGGGGAGAGGATTTTCCCACTGTCATCTCTCTAAACCGCTACATCACATAGCCGCTAATTTATTGTCTTGTATTTTTAGAATCACTGACAGGGAAGCTGTGAGGTTTTCACATTCACACCTCTTGCTTTAGAGGTTTCTCAGAAAGTCACAGTGTTGCTGAAATGTGTTGTAGACAAGTAGTGATGTAGACAAAGGGTAGCCCTCAGGGTCTTCATTTATTGGAACTGCACAATTCTTCGTTCAAATTGTCCATCGACATTATCGGAAAGTGACAGGCTGATCAAGCAAAAATGTATTGATTTTCAGTGAATAAGATTTTTTATCAAATTCTTGAGAATTCTTGCAAGTCCTAGATATGTCACTGACTGAACAGAAACTAGTAACATCGCTAAACCAAGACTATAGGAGATTTCTGATAAAATATGTAAAGTAAAATATGAAATGGTCTATTCCTGATGTTACAAATTATTGTGAAAGATTTCGAGAAATTTGTGCAGGATTTAAATTCATTAGAAACGTCAAATGTGAAAAAATGTGTTATGTCATTAACTTAACACTAACATAATATTAAAGTTCAGTTGGGGCACTATCAGAAATCACTATTACACAGTTGTTGTTTCATCCTCATTTCATGGCATTGTTTTGACATGTCTGGTCTGAACTGTTTATCTCTAACATCATGGTTCATGACTGGATTTGGGCATGCAGTCTACATAATTTTTTCGAACGGAAAGCTTGTCTGGTTTAAACAACATTGCATTGATTGAATTAACTAACTTATAACTAGCTGCTCTATCTGTTCTAATTAATCTAGCCAAAGGGTTGTATCTTTTCCACTTTTGTCATTGTTTCTCCGATGGCATGTGCTGGAAGTGATTTTTGCATTCATATTTGTCAGAAATGTATAGATTGGTGGTGTCAAAATGATTAAAAATTTAGATAAATTGGGGATATAACTGTGAATGAGAGGTGAAAGTCCTAAAGGTGGACAGTTAGCAGAAGCCATCCAGCTAGCCATTAAACTCTCCTAATACCACTGAGCTTAACTGGACACGTGTTTGCTTTCACTAATGTATTCCCTCGGCCAGCATTTTTGGACTGGTCTGTAGTCATTTGTAGGTCATCTATGTATATGAAGGAAGAAAAGAGTAGGCGAGGTTATAAGGTGTTCTAATTCTGATTGAAATAGCATAAAGCTCCTGTTGAGCTCATTTCCCCACTCCAGCCAATACTGACGCACCAGCCTGTTGGCTTAATGAACTACCTGAACTTAACTGTTTATTCATTTAAAACTGCCACCCCCTCCCTCCCTCTCTCTCTCTCTCCCTCCCTCTAATCATATTTAAGGGTGTTATTCATGGATAATCCTATAAGTCTGGGAAAATTTTGCTGCCTGTAAAGCAGCGTGGTCAACTTCAGACCTTTAGCCTCATTGCACTGCAGTTTAATGTTCTAATACACCTGAGAAGTTTGATAATTAGCTACTGAACTGAAACCAATGTGTAAGAGGTGGCAAAAAACAGTGAGCTGTGAAAACATTGGCCTCATGTCAAAAATAGTTATAGAAACTGAAAATGACTGAAATGAAATATTTGGACACACTTTAGTCACTGGGTTATCAGTTGCATTAAGAGATGAAGGTTGGGTTTGGAGTTAGATGCAATAGAACATGCCATTGTCAACTTAAGGTTCAGTTGCATGTAATGGATGTGATAGTTATGTTAATTAAAGACACTCTGAACATCCACAGTGACATTCCGACAAATTTTATTTAGGGCACTATTGGAATGATCCTTCTTTACCTCAATGTGACACTGATCAGATCTTTTTAAATCAGACCTGAGCCCCTTATGTATACAACATGTGTTGAATTTGTAGCCATGCAACCTTATTTAGGATGTGTTTTTACTATTGCACATTTACAAACAACCCCCACTTATTCTAACCAGGTTCACAAAGGGCGTTGGAGCTATGTTCATGGCATGAAAGGTGGAGAAACAGGGTAGACACACAGTTAAAACACTTACGCACTAATAAAAACACGCAAATTCCACACAGAAAAGACTGGCCATCTCAGTCACTAATTGAGCCTCTGTGAACTGCTCTGAGGCAGCGTAAATAAGTGTTTATATATCTGAGTGTGCACTGATAAACCATGAGGAAATGGAAGGCCTCAAAGAGGACTTGTAAGGTAAGCCACAGAGAAGCCAGCAATCACTTTGAAGGACCTATAAAATTCAGAGGCTAAGAATAAGATGAAGGTGCAACGGTCAACAACATCAAGAGCTCTGCGTGCTTTGGGCCTGCACGGGAAGGTGACTATAAAGAAGCCATTAATGAAGGAAAGCCACATCAAAGCACATCAGGAATTTGTAAGAAAACATGAGCGTGATGCAACTAAAATGTAGGATATGTGTTAAGATTAAATTTGGCCCAAAATTCAAAAGCCCTATGTGTGGCACAAACCTGCACATTCCTCAACAAACACCATTCCGACAGAGAACAGTATGGGGTGATAGCATCATATGTTTTAAATCTGAAGGACAGATGGATGGTGCAAATACAGGGGGATATTTCTGTAAGACTAATGTTTGGTAAAAAAAAAAAAAACTTTCAGCCAGGCAATGATCTTCAGCACTAGGCCAAAGCAACACAAATGTTGTTGAAGTTGAATGTTCTGCACCAGCCAGATCTCAGTTCCATGGAGAATCCATGGCATTATTTGAAAAGCATCATTCAATCAGTCTCAACAATCTAAAGCAAAATTCGCCAGGAGAAGGAAAAAATTAACTGTGCCAGCCAATAAAAGTGTAATGATATGTTTTAGGTTTTTTTTTTAAGTTTGATCCGATTTTCATTTCTGAGGTCAATAATTGATTAAATAGGGTATATTACATGTTACACATTACATACATGCATTGAATATATTAATGGTAATGTTAAAGTTTTAAACGGCCAATATCCTTTGTTTTTCTGGGTTTTTTCAAAAGATCTACAATAATGTTACAGTATCTATTTACTATCACAGTATACCAAAAGACTCAATACATTTAGCAGACACTTTTATGTAAAGCGACTTCCATTCCCTAACTACAGGGAACAGTCTCCCTGGAGCAACTTGGAGTTTCGTGGTCTTGCTCAGGAACCCAGTGGTGGTATGTTGAAGGTAGGACTGAATTTTCCCAAAAGCCCTAAGCCAGAAAGTGAGGGATGTCTAATGATATTGAATGTAATGAGGAGGACATGCTTGCTGTTTTTCAGTAGTAATACATCTATGCACATTTCCCCTCACTGCACCTTTAATTCTGTGCATGAACTCCAGCTCTATAATGAACAGATGAGTGCGCAATCTCTCCCTGGCTCTCTCCCAGCAGGACGGCTGCCTCACCAGATTTCTGTGTTTATAACTAATACAAGCGTTTGTTTGCTCAAGTAAACAAGGCCATGGGGCAACAATCTTTCCTCATCCCCTCATTCACTTTCTCTCTTGTTAAAACTACAAGAGCTGTAAGTGTCTCAGTGCGTCTCACGGTACAAGTTTCGGAGTTTCTCAGCTGTTTCATTCAACAATTTTACAGCCTTGCTTTCAATGGGCTCTGGAGTCAGACCTCCTACTTGGAAATAAGAGGGAATAACAAATAAAAAAACCTGTCATTCTTTCACATGTGGTGCGTAAAATTATACATCTCAGAGTTATGAATGGAGTTGTTGTGAATGTCCACTGTTACAGGCCACTGTAAGGACAGTTACATGTTTAGATGTTTAGCCGTTGTCTAAATCATCTGGTGGTTTGTTGTTTATCACACTGAGCTCATCTCTCCATCAAGTCAAATTCTCTTTTACTCATCCACCCCCTCGTCCCCCATCTCAGGGATTCCAGTCAGTGCAGAAACAACAACAGTGGTCGCATTACACAGCAGCAGCGCAGGCCAGAATGCACACACTTACACTAGTTTACAGATGATGAACTGTAGTGGCTTGCAAAAGTATTCAACACACCTGAAAGTCATCATAGATTTCTGGATTACAATAGATTTGTGCAGAAATGTTTCAATTCAGTATTTTATTTTTTATGTTTTTGAGCCGTTCCAATGTCGCTTTGTCCTTCGGCTTGGGGCCATTGTCCTGAGCTTTGGGTTTATAGCATATTAGATCACCTGCCATACTGTGCAGTGTTTGTGTCCATGAACTCTAACAAGATTTCCAGTCCCTGTAGCAAAAAGCACATCCCTGAAACATTTACATTTGCGGCATTTAACAGACGCTTTTATCCAAAGCGACTTCCATTCTCTAACTACAGGGGACAGTCTCCCTGGAGCAACTTAGGGTTAAGGGTCTTGCTCAGGGACCCAGTGGTGGTGCTGAAGGTAGGATTCGAACCCATGACCTCTTGGTCTGGAGGCAAGTATCCTACCCGCTGAGCTACCTCCAAACATGATGCTGCCACCACCATATTTCACTGTAGGTATGGTTCTTGAGACGTAAGTATGTTTCTTGAGGCAGTGCCACACATCACTTTGAAGTCTGGCCAAAATGTGTGACCATTGCTGTCCCATCTGACCATAAAACTGTCTTACACGTCTTAACTTGGTCTCAAATGCTTTTATAAGGACCTGTTTAAGAACTGGCCTCTTTCTTGCTACCCTTTTGTACAGGCTGTGTTATGTGTTATGAAGAGCTCTTGAAATCGTGGACCCACTCCAGTCTCAGCCAAAGAGCGTTGCATGCTTCTAAGAGAGATGGTTGGATTTGTAGTTGATGCTTAGCTCTGAGGTATGCCCTTTCTGGTTAGGGTCTGGGCACTTTGATACACTGTGTTGTTTTTAATTTGAATGTGATTTGTAAAACTGGTGCACACGAAGCATAGGGGTTTGAATTCTTATGCAAACAATATACATTGTTTTTTATTTATATATTTTTAATGTTGGTAGACACATACCCAAACCCAGCCATTGGAGTTGCACAAACCAATGTATTTCTTAGATACCAGATTGGTCGAAGCTCAGGCTAACAACAACTGCCTCCAGTACTATTAGCAGGGTGGTAGTGGAAATTGGACTATTGTTGGCCAAAGAAGAAGAGTGTTCCCACACTTCTTCTTTGGCGTGTCTGGATGATGGGCAGGAGGTTGGTGTGAGAGAGGAAGATGCAGAGGAGAGAGGGAAATGGAGACGGATGCATAAAATTATGACTTTTAAGAGGGCTGAATACTTTTGCAAGCCACTGTAGCTCCTGAGCACAGGAAAGCAGACCAGCAGCATTAAAGACAGGTTAGGTGATTTCACTGCTCAGACACAATTGACTCATCCCAGTAATTGTCAGGTTTAGTGGGGGTATTTGTGCAGGGAATGCAGCAAACTATGCTGGACCTCAGCCCACCTGACCTGGAACTGAACAATGCATTATATTTTGATAGCCCTGCTAGACCTGGAGCTGCACACTCACACTCTGCACGCGCGTGTCCGTGTAGTCAGTGTTTGTGTGTGAAACCGGGGGTTGAGGGTGGGGGTGCTTGTGTGTGTGAAAATGTCCTTGTCAGCAGTGCTGTCAGTTCTGAGTGGAGTTAGTGTGTTGATGTGCCTGTGAACCATGTTGCAGACTCTCTTTCTTTCTCTCTCTCTCTCTCTCTCTGTCTCTTTCTCCTGCTCTCTCTTCTGTAGCTACTGTATGCGTACTAACAAACCACAAAAGTCTATTTCTAGCATCCAACTCTCTTTCTTTTATTAATTCAAGTTCACATCTGAACATATTATATGTTATTAAGACAATTTCTAAGAATTCTTGTAAAATGTCAAGTAAAACTCTCACTAAAAGCTCATTTTTGAAACTAGTGAAATACTATATCATTACTATTGACACAATAATTATAATAACTGTCACTCTTTGTGCTTATTTTATAGCATAAGCAAGACAGAGCTAGAGAAGTAAAACTTAACAGAAAGTAAAAAATATATTGCCTTAAGATCATTTCACTTATTATTTAATTTCACTTATTATATTTCACCTATTACTTTTTGTAGTGAAACCGGTGTGTTTGTCAGATCAGGTCACTGACTGTTCACACGTCTCCATGTGCACACATGTGTCCTCACACTAAAAAAGGGACCCTGACATCACACCTCTCTGTCAAGCTACAAGAACTGAACAGCACCTCTCATTACAAATGGGTTTAGAGACAGAGGAGAGGGGGTGGAGAAGGACCACCATGAGTTAGATTAGAAGCACATGGGGCGGTAACACTGTCTGGCTGTGCCGTTGCATGCTTAACCAAAAGTTCCTTGGAGAATGTGTACCTGATCAAAACTTCACAAAGCACAATGGGGTGTTTCCTGCACTTTACTTTTGATCTACATTCCATTTAACTTCTTAAACTGCTTAGTAATCAGTTATTAATCTTCGGGCCTACAGCACAAATTGTTCTAAACTATTTAACTTGGCAGTAAGCATGTTTTTGTGAGTAATAATGTTGTTTAACATTAGAGCAAATAAAAATATACATAAATACATAAAACATAACTAATCCAATGTCAGAGCACTTGGAGGAGAAGGCTGGCTTCCAGTCCTGGTATTAAGTGCTGGCTTCCACTGCGCTGAGTGATGAGGTGGGGAGAGAGAGGGCTATCCTACTCAGAGAAAGGCCAGTCATGTTGTCTTGGACTCCTGGCCATGCGTGGCTGTGGCATCACTGATGGTAGGACCAATGCTTCGATGGTTTGCCACTCAGGAAGCCCTCATAACCATTTCTTAAATGTTATTAATAGGTGTAGGGTTAAGGACCATAGCCCAGGGGGTCAATTCCCAGTAGGATGAGCATATAATCAGTCCTTAAGACTCTTTACATTACATTTACCTACATGATTGTATGAAAATCTGGGGAGGATAAATTGCCAAATGCATAAGGATAAATGTAAACAAACACGATTTAATTTAATAAAGAAATGATTAGCTTAACTATGTTTTGGATTCTGCAAATGCTGGGCCCCCTGGAGGAGATATCTGGAAAGGATTAAGTTAATGCACACATAAAATCACAATGGATTGCTTATTTGCTTGTATGTATTTAGCCCAAATTTAGTGCTTAGATAAATGCCTATGCATGCAATTTTTTCGAACATCTACACAGTGGGACACTGTATCGCTCAGCAACTTCTATTATTTGGACATTATTACTATTATATTGAATGTTGTTGCAGTTGACGCTTTAAAGGTTACATTTTCTACTGCTTACATTTTCTCTCATTGAGATAAAGTGTTGATTTATAGTTCCTCTTATCTTCTGCTGCTTTTCTTTTAAGAGACTTGACTGTAATCCTACGAGTTATCGTAACATTCGTCAAAAGTGTCTGCAATCTGAAAATCTGTCTTTTTTAGTAATGGATAACAATTACCCTTTTTTTGTTCTTTAAACGTCTAATCCTGTTACGCATATTGCCTTCCTCCTCTTTCCGGGTAGCAGCGCGACTGGGCCAGAGAGATGGGGATAATCTATAGCAGACTCGAAATCTCCCCCGTCCCCCCTTTCGCCTCTCTTTCATCCCACTTCTCTTCCCTTTCATCCCTCGCTCCTCTCTCATCCCTCTCTCCGAGCGATGCCTGTAGCAGGGCAGAGAGGAGAGGAGGAGGCAAAAGGGATTTATTTCTTCCATACCAATGTTCTCCTCCATAAATCACAGTTCCCCCTTTTTTCTTACATCACAGTTACAGAGAGTGTATAGAGCTTAGGGATGTGCAGGTCTCATTCTTCATGGTCAACTAATCAGTGGATGGTATGAAGGACTAATCGATTATTTGGCAAAGGCCGACAAGCGCGAAAGCTGGCGTGGATGTGAGCGAGTGATCTCTCAGACTTCCAGTCTTTTGGGATGAAAAAGCGTCTTTAATCAGTGAGAGTCGCCATTCTATTACTAATCATCGTTCATCATCATCACAACTGTACATGCATAATAAAGAACAGAGCAAGGTCCTAAAAGCAATAAGAGAATAAACAATTGCAAGTTGCTCAACAACGTCGTCAAACCTTGGAGTGCTGTATATACGGTGGTGTTTTGCCCGCAAAGAAAACGTTTCAACATGTTATTGTGAGATCGCTGGTTTTAATTATGCATGAAATGTGTCATAGTTATGAGAAAGTATTTCATTACCATCTTAAAGTAGCATAAACTGACACATTATACCATAATTAGAATGCCAATAAAGTATCTCACTGTTATGGGAAAGTGTCACAAAATGTCATCATTTTGAGTTAGAGAATGTGAATGATCCTATAGTCATATCCTAATATAGTGATTACCATAATCTCATAGTTCTCTCATAATTAGAATAATAATGTATGTACGTATGAATGTATGCGTGTGTATGTATGTATGTGTGTGTGTGTGTGTGCGTGTGGGTGTGTCTGTTCTCTAGGACTGATATCTCTAGGACTTAGGGAGTTTTTCCTTGCCACTGTCGCCGTCACCTTTGGCTTGCTCATCAGAGGCATTTCATTCACACACATATATACACACATTTATTTCATTTTGTAAAGCTGCTTTGTGACAATGCCCATTGTTAAAAGTGCTATATAAATAAAATTGAATTGAATTGAATTGAATATGTACATTTGAAAGAAAGCTAGTAAATAGTAATTTACTCACCTGACCCCATTTTAACAATTACCAGCTCATACAATTCAGACGGATACTTCACTTCATCCAGTTAACTGCATGCATCCCAAACCACTTTCCCTCAGAATCTGCGCTGTGTATTGCTTTCTCGTGTTCTCTCATCTCTTTCTCTCCCTCTTCTCCTCTCTTTCTCTCTCCCTCTCTTGTCAGTTTTGGGGCGAGTTGGGCAAGATTTATTTGGCCTGTCCTGTGCCTGACTTCATTTGAAACGGAGAGTGGATCCATGCTGCTATCGGAGCCATAACTCTCTCCCTCTGGGGTTTGCCGCAGCCAGGAGCTGGAGTAAGAGGAGAATCTCTCTGTGTCTGTCCAGAGATTAGAGATGGCCTGTTCATCTTCATTTCCCAGGTACAGAAGACGCCAGCTCACTTAGGCTGGTGAGTCAGTGTCAACCTAGATAATGCCTAGCCGTGTTCAAAAGTTTACCCTTGAACAATACAACATCATTCCAGATTTCGCACCTCTGAGAATAGTGAAATCCATTACAGAACGAATGAAAATGACTGATGTTTGAGTGATTGGAGGAGCAGAGAATGTTCTGTGAGTCCGTCAGAAGTCTACCTGCTTCTGCGAATCATAACTCAGCACTAGAGCCAGCTTTAGAAGAGACTTGCTCTGAGAAAGCACAATAAAACGGCATGTTTCACCCAGCGAGGGCACCCTGCGGTGCTCCCCTCACCTCGCGCCATCTTTCAAATACAGACACGATCAGCACAATATCAGGCATCATGATCATGGGCTGAGGTTACTGCGTTTTACAGATTTGTGCATAAGGTGGGAGAGCTGCTTTGGACAAAAGACACTAATGAGCACTTACAGCTACTAATTAGCACATTATAAACCGCATTCAAACTATGTTGAGGGACCATAATGTTGAACAACGGTGTCTGTGAGTGCTGTGAAAGGCACCTTTAAATAAAAGGTATTACTATTAATATTACCTTTAAACATCTTTTGTCCATTTTATATATCAGTATGACGTCCAGCATTCTGTGTTGGCTTGAGTCACATGACTTGGACTCGAGTCAGACTTGAGAATTTGATGACTTGTGACTTGGCTCTGATTTGAACACAAATGGCCCTGACTTTGAGCTGGACAGAAGCCAGTGATTTGAAAAGACTCAAGAACCAAATTGGAAAAAAGTGGAGAGGCGTTTTTCATGTAAATGAGTTTCTGTCCTGGCGTAAGCAGTAGTGATGCAATTCAGATCACTGGAACATAGATGTAGGACACATACGTCTGTTCTTCTAGCTTTACCTTACATGCATATTTGTAAATGTAACATCAATGGAACACAAGCGGCATCATCATCATGGAATCACCAGTGCAGCTCCAGAGCAAACCTAAATACTTTTGGACCTCGAGCGAGTCTTGGCTGGTCAGCTGCGCTTGGGGAGTTGTGTAAATTCGACTTTTGGCTGAGCAATCATTCATCTCAAGCATGCTGTCTCATTCTGGAGGTTCTGTGTTGAGGATCTTTCTGTAAACATGCGGGAAAATGGGAGCAATCAGCATCAGGAGCAAAGTGAAAGAGACCTAGGGGCTTTGTCCCTTGCCTGAAAGTCTCTATGAGCATCATAGTAAATGAAAAGTGGACTTAAGCAGCCCAGCCCTGAGATCTGTGACCACCCAGCCTCAGCAGCCCAGGAAATGAAAACCTACAGATGCACTCTTAAAGGATTGGCTTTCTCTAAAACAAACCTCGTTTACACAAGAGCGAGAGGGTTATGTGGGATTTTCTGAAATGCCAACTATGTACTGCATAAAACGAGGATGATATTTTTCCATGCTTTGTTGTTGCTGGGATTTATATTGTCTTATGAGGGGAGTCAGAGGGCTGAACTGTCTCTGTGAGGCACTCAGTGTCTCTGTAAGGTGCAGGATGACAACTTTCTCAATTCCAGCCATCATGACCTCAGCAGTGAGCACTGAAAACAGACTCGTATGTGTGTGTGTGTGTGTGTGTGTTCTAAGAAAAGATGTAATAAGAGGTTTAAGGGGTTCAATGTGTGTCGTTTGCGTCTATGTGTGTTGCATTAAGGGATGTAGTAGGGGTTTAAAGAGTTCAGGGTTGGTGTGTGTATGTGTGTGTGTTAAAGAGTTCAGCATGTTTGAGTGTGGAGCAGGAGCTTTATACAGAGTTAGGGTTCAGTGCTCCTTGGGTCATCTCTTCTCCCTCTCCCTCTCTCCATCTCCTCGCCATCCTCTCCTCTATGTCCATCCTTTTGTCGCCGAAGTCATCACTCACTCTCTCTGCGTGCCCCCCTTCTCACTCTTGCTCCGTCCCCCTGTCTATCCCTCCCCCTGGCCCTGCGTCTCATTTGTGGAGGATTGCCCTGGACTGGTTTATTTTCATGTGTTGTAACAGCAAATCCATCTTCATTGAGCTGACAGTAGAGCTGCAAAGTGTATGGTCTTTCTGCTGGCATGCTGCTATTTGTAAGACTATATAACCCATTCTGAAGCTAATCTCCACCATCCATCCTGCTAACAGAGCAGTGGTATTATTTTCCGACTGTAATGGGCATCACCGCTCCAACAGAGGAACCGCAGTCCTGCTGAAAGGTAGCATGGTGGTGCTGTCCTTGGAGATGGCAAGGAACCATTGGTTAAGATTAGCATTGGTCAGATCGGTCAGTTCGTTCAACGTTTAGCGCTGGGCTGGACTTTACATGGCCTGCAGCTCTTTTGCAGTCTATTCTAATCCATAAAGTTGCCAGGTTATTACATACAACCTCATCTTCACATAAACTGTACATGCGGCAAGTGAGATGTCATGTGGTGTAAATCACATGATTTGTCGTATCAATAGTATGTATCTGACAGAGTGCACACTACAAATTACCTTAAATTTTGCAAAATAAGTGAACTGAGCACTGGGATGTGCAAAACAGGTGTCATTAAATGTGGCACAGTAGTGGCTGGTGAGTTTGTTCAGTCATCTCTTGGATGGCTATAGTTCTGTTTCCAGCATGTTACCCAGATCATAAAACACTCAGGCAGGTTTGGGATATAGCAGGTTTAATTTTCTTCATACTTACGTTACCTTATGGATGCTTTCAGCAGGAGACATAGCAGCAGTTTTAGTAAGGAAAAAAACATTACAGTGAATGGAAATGTAGAGGACTCTCACATGATTATGTTCTCATTAAGTATTTACCTACAGTTTTCCACAAATGATGTCCAGTTGGTGGGGAAGTTTTCATTTTCAGAGAAGGACAAGCTAGATAATCACGACATTAAAAGTAAGCCACTGAATAATGCAAAAGGCTGTGAACCAAAGAAGAATATGTGATATTACATAAATGACATAACAAACTGATGCTCCTTAGTCTGCTAAGGTTAGGTCAGTTAGCAACGTGGACTTACCGTATGGTGTGGAATGGATGTGGGATAAGAAATTAGAATATTTAAATGTTTTTGTAAACTTTATTGTGAGCAATACTGCGCTACACTGCCGTGCTGGTTGGCTATAAGAACAAGGGCTGTAGTCTAGCTGTTTAAACACTGGACAATTCACAAAACAATATTAACAAAAATTCAAAGTTGGGAATTATATAATATGACTCTGAAAGATGTTTATTTCACTCCTGTCACGGTCTGGTCAGTGGCCGGTTAGGGCCACTGCTTTTTTGTTGTTTGTTTTTTTCTGTTCATGTTTTGGGGGGTTTTATTTTGATGTGTGTTCTGGGTTTTGCTTTTGTCACGTGTTCTTGTGTGTCACCTGTTTGTGTTTACCCCTCATCACTGTCTGTATTTAGGTTCCGTTCTGTATCACCCTCACTGTCAGTCCATCACCCTTATCTGCCCATTTTTGTTCCTGTCCGGTTTTGAATAAACGATGCAAAGAATGGATGCCTGCCTGTCTGTCTCTGATCGTCACTGGGAAACATCGCGGCAGCGGGTTCACCAACCTGCACTGACTTTATTCTAGCAAAATTCAAGCACTGTTCATATCAGGTTAGTTTTACATGAGCATGATGAGTAAAGTAATTTTTACTTGAGCTTGGCCGAATCCACCATGTCAGTCTTTTTAACGGACTGTGTGCTCCCACGTGAGGGAAGATTCCAACATCTTTCACTTAATGAGCTGCAAAAGTAACTCCTGGTTAAATTCTACATCTACATTTCCAGAGTTTTCTTACACATGGAACGAAGTTCTCTGTGGGTCAAGTTAACCTAGTATGTACTGTCCTACATCAGTTGAAACATGTAAAATGACCAATATATGTTCAGTTTTAATTGGCTGTAAATTCCCAAGCTAATCTCAAATTCATTTAAAACACTGTATGGTTAGGGCAAGAAAATATTGGCTAACTGGAAAATGTTTTCTATTCTTTATGAGTAAATGCAGTGTATAAATCACGTAGCCACTATTATTGCCATACTAAGATTTTTTTAGTGTGTGAATCGGACTTGGTATATAATTAAACTATTCACTCTAGTAATAAATCTTGGCGATAACATTATTAGTAATAATAGTAATTACCCTGCCTTCCTATGGAAAACTAATCCAGTCTGAACCCTACTTTAGACAGCTTTTATTAGCTGAGCTTGTTGAGATCTGCACCAGCATAGTCATGCAGGTTCTCAAACAAAAGCTTACACCACCGCTGCATGTTATTGGTGGAAAAAGTAGGTGTGAAGATGTAAAAATTGGTGGGTCCTCTACAGTCTCATTAGTCAAACCACAGTTTCCCCTACAATGACCTTTTGCTGTTTAGTTAAGATGCCTGTATCCGTTGTTCCAGTATTGTTTTACATTGTATAGTGTACAGCATTTTTTCACTAGTTTGAAAGACACATTTGTAGTACATCCAAAGGACAATAAAGTCTTCTGTGTCTGGTCTCATATTTTATGACTTGGTGAGGATGAGGAGCAGGTTGTAATGATGAATATGTGCAGCAGGTGAAGATCCAGCTCATGCTGAGAGTGAACCAAACCCAAACTCTTTATTCGATCAAATCAGAACAACAAATAAAATATCACCCTGTCAGGAAACAAAGGTGCTTCAGTTCTCCAACATTAGCTGGCAGCACTTTTGACCCTCACTCAAAAATGCCAGTGCAAGAAGAACCTCTCTCTGTCTCTCTCTTCCTCTGTCTCTCTCTCCCTCTCTTTCTCTCTGGAGGACGATGAAAGAGGTACAAATCACTCCTACTGTCACGGCTGCTCAGAGAAAGAAGAGGTTGATTTTCTTGAAACGATTTCTCCAAAAGCAGTATCTGGCAAGGTGGGTGGGTGAAATATGGCTGCAACCATCGCAGAACGGCAGAAGCAGTCAAAAACACTCGTCTGTCAAAAGCACAACTACCATAATCCATATGAACTGTTAGAGGTCACAACAAAACTTCTGGATTTATCGCTTCCAAATGTGTCGCCCAAAAAGAGCCGTGACAGGCGCTGACTTATGAGACGACACATCTAGGGTGGTCAGGCTGGTAATGCAGTCAGTAATGCGATTCCTGTTCTGGGGCAGATGCTGTCCTGTCTCAACAACTTGTAGAAGTATATTTTTCTGAAGGCATATTTCAGTTCTAGGGGGAAAACCTCTCTCTCTCTCTATGTATATATCCACATAGATTGATAAACGGATGGACGAATAGATAGATAGACAGACAGACAGACAGACAGACAGACAGACATATGCCAAAAGCTTAAAGGGACCTTAAATTGGTTTCTGTTATTGACATTTTGTCCTTGCATCTTCACAAATTCTTAAGGGCATGACTGATGCACATGAACAATGATTAAACTCGGGTTCAACAGTATACATATAGTGCAACAGTCATAAGACAAACAATGCAAATAACGAAGTATAGAATAAGATGAGTGAGATTTAACCTGTCCTGAGTGCGTAGACAGCTCTCTGTGGATTGCATATAAATATAAATACCAGTAAAATAAAAAGTGCTTTATCTGAGACACTCTTTATTATGTAATTATGACTGGGCAAAGCAATAGGCTTATTAATATGTTTTTGCAGCAAACTGTTTTTCCAGCATAGTTTTCATATGAGGACTGTATGAGCCCATATGAAAGTGCTCCAACAAATACTCAAGATATGGGATCTTGAAATGAAATGAAAGATGCATGCCGGCCTGTACCATGTTGATAATATTTTGTGTTTACAGAAGAGGAGAGCAGCATGTTAAAGGGCTTCTGTTTGTTTGTTGTTGTTTGACACAGTAAAGGTGAGGGATGGAGAGGAATGGGGAACAGTTTTACTTTTTCAAAATGTACCCTCTTACACACAAAAAAAGAAACAATATATGTGTAAACTGATACAGGTGTGTGTTTGTGTGTGTGTGTGTGTGTGTGTGTGTGTGTGTGTGTGTGTGTGTGTGTGTGTGTGTGTGTGCGTGTG
>JBBPDC010000017.1:11467884-11494841 GCA_037974485.1 Hemigrammopetersius urotaenia
TATCTATCTATCTATCTATCTATCTATCTATCTATCTATCTATCTATCTATCTATCTATCTATCTATCTATCTATCCTGACTTACAGTCAAGAACTGGAGAACTGGACAACAGCCAAAAGTGTTTGCTTGTTTACTGACATTCAAAATGTACCTTCTAAATAATAAATTATGACTCCATCTCCTAAATATCAGTAGAGTGTGTTCCCAAACATTACAACAGTGAATTATGTTCAAAAGAGAAACCTGTAAAGCCATACTTAAATCAGCATCCACTATTCAGCCAAGTTACTGCACGCTAGGTACACCTAAACAACACCTGTCACAGAAAAGTCAGAAGTTAAGACAAAAATAAGGAAGGGATGTGGATAAGTGTTTTTTTTTTTTTAGAAATAAACAAGAAAGACAAGCTACAAACTGCTGAAACAGCAGAATCTAAATTGTTTTTGTGACTATCGAAAAACTCAATGAGCATCAGAAAACTTTGGTCCCTAAGGGAACTGCTTAAATTATAATTACTGGTAGGATTACTATAATTATGCTATAAATAACCAGTTGGGTTATTTAAATCGAGATCAGGTCTTTTTCAAAGTTATGCTTTGGGCATTTCAGGCCTCAGAGGGCTTTTTTACTAACATTAAACAGCAGCTGTTGAAAGTCGGTTATCATTTCACATCACCTTTTGCTTTTTCATGAAGAATGTGATCAGTTGCTTTTCTATAAAGTATAGAAGTATAGAACTCTTTTCTATACTTTTGTTGTGCCTTTGACTTAAAACAATAGTTTAATTAATAATGCTAATCATTTCCCTCTTTTACAGTGCTGTGAAAAAGTAGTTGCCCTCTTCATGATTTCATTTTTTTTTGTCATACTTAAATGTTTCAGATTATTAAACATATTTTAATATTAGATAAAGACAACCCAAGTAAACACCAATCAGTTTTTAAGTGATGATTTTATTTATTAAGTTTACCTAATAATTGGTTGTGCCACCCTTAGCAGCAACAACTGCAATTAAGCATTTGTGATAACTGGCAATGAGTCTTTGAGACTGCTGTACAGGAATTTTGGCCCACTCTTCTTTGCTGAATTGTTTTAATTCAGCCATATTGGAGGGTTTCTGAGCATGAACTGCCTTTTTAAGGTCATGCCACACTGGTCCACTCCAAAACCTTCAATTCAGGGATGGACTTGCTGGTGTTTTGCATCATTGTCCTGCTGCAGAATCCAAGTGCGCTTCAGCTTGAGGTCAGGAACTGATGGCCACACATTCTCCTTCAGGAGTTTTTGGTAGACAGCAGAATTCATGGTTCTGTCAATTACAGAAAGTCGTCCAGGTCCTGAAGCAGCAAAGTAGCCCCAGACCATCACACTACCACCACCATGTTTGATTGTTGACATGATGTTCTTTTTCTGAAATGCTATGTTACCTTTACACCAGATGTAACGGGACTCATCCCTACCTAAAAGGTTCATTTTTGTTTCGTCAGTCCACAGAACATTGTCCCAAAAGACTTGGGGATCATCAAGATGTTTTTTAGAGAAAGTGAGATGACCCTTTACATTCTTTTTGGTCAGCAGTGATTTTTCGCCTTGGAACTCTGCCATTCAGGCCATTTTTGCACAGTCTGTTTCTCATGGTTGCGTCTTGAACACCAACCTTAACCGAGGCAAGTGAGGCCTGCAGTTCTTCAGATGTTGTTCTGGGTTCTTGACTTCTTGGATTAGTCGTCGCTGAGCTCTTGAGGTAATTATTGTAGGCCGGCCACTCCTAGGAAGATTCACCCTTGTTCCATGTTTTCTCCATTTGTAAATAATGGCCCTTGCCGTGGTTCTCTGAAGTCCCAAAGCTTTAGAAATGGCTTCGTAATCATTTCCAGACCAATAGATGTCAATTACTTTGTTTCTCATCCGTTCCTGAATTTCTTTAGATCTTTTAGTCTACTTTTTAAGTGATCTCAACAAGTCTGGCAGTAATCAGGCCTGGGTGTGGCTAGTGAAACTGCACTCAGCTTTCCAAACAATGTAATTAACCAAAGTTACTTCATGGGTTTTTTTACTTTGTCACATAAGTCCATGTAGGTTTAGACCGTTTCCTTAATAAATAAAATCATCACTTAAAAAACTGCATTTTGTGTTTACTTGAGGTTATCTTTGTCTAATATTTGAATTTGTTTGATAATCTGAAAATCTTAAGTTTGACAAATGTGCAAAAAAATCTGAAATCAGGAAGGAGGGAAATACTTTTTCACAGCACTGTAAGTGTTTTTTTCCTTTTTTAGTAATTAACTGTGTATGCCTGTTCACCATCCTCAACAAAGCTGTGTGTGTGAGTGTTTGTAAGAGAGTGTGTGTGTTTGTGTGTGTGTGTGTGTGTGTGTGTGTGTGTGTTTGCGTCCGTGCCTCTGTGTGTATTCATAGTTCTTTGAGTGCAATATTCTTAACTGCTTATGTCACTACTTATGCCACTTATGTCACTATGTTACTTATGTAACTATTTAAGCAATATTAGTATCATGGGAAAATCACTACTTACATCACCGTTACATACAATAACATCTAAATTCCTATAGACAACAACTCAAAACCACTATTTGTCTTACTAGTAATCATTTTCAGCAGTAATTATATTTATTTATATATATCCACCTCTCTTACAGACCACAGCAGTGTGTTTTCACAGTACGTATTTTGAGTACTTAGTTTTATTTTGACTGTATATTACATTTTGTCTTGCTCTTGTCCGTGTCTCTGTGTGTCTGTGCAGTCGTTGCACAAGCAGTTTCCCCGGGATCAATTTTTTAATTTTGATTCTTATTCTGATTCTAACTGCAATGTCATTTCCTCTTGATTGCTCTCCAGATTGCTGTCCTGCCTCCTTGTTCATCTTTGGCACCCTCAGTGCCATCTGGTTCAGTGGTTCAGACAACAGGGCTTAAGAAGGGTCAACTAATAGCAAAACAAATGAAATAAAATAGCAGATCTATTTACATGCCTATTTTCTATTTTCGTTATTGCGTTTGACATTCAAATGGAATGTCAGTGTTTAGCCATTACTTTGGGGCAGCTGGTGGTTAGGGAGATGCCCCTGCGATCAGAAGGTTGTGGGTTTGAATCCCAGGACTGCCCGTGGCACCACTGAGGTACTCTTGAGCAAGGTACCGTCCCCACACACTGCCCCTCGGGCACTCCCCATGGGTGGCAGCCCTACACTTTACTTTCCAAGACATTTGGAATGTTTTTGCAGCACAAATTGATCTGGCTTGAAAGAAAATTCAAGTTACACAAAATCTTCAAGTATTATTTTAAAAAGATGCAGACACCTGCCTATAACAAAATAACAAAACAAATTTCCAGTGCTGCTGAAAGTAAAGATTAACACAAATGCACACATAATAAATTTTTAACATGATGACCAAAATTGTAAATAAATATTAGATGCACGTTCATGTATTAGATGCACATGTATTTCCTTTAATAGCCATCAAATTTATTATTATTGGACTTGTATTAACTATTCATGAAATCTATTGCCACCCCCCCAACACCTCCTCCCAGATTTACACTCCCCTCCACCTCCACCCTCCCGCAAATACAGAAATGCATGAAAAAAGAATTAATTATTAAATAAATAAATAAATAAATAAATGAGCCATATTGCATGCACATGTACTTTTGCATTCGTGCATTCTCTAATCATAATAGTATAATTAATTGTGTAATTTGTTATTATCCGTATGTACTATTATTAATTGTTAATACCCCCTCCCCCTGCCCCAGTTACCCCCCATCACCCCCTTCCCCCTCCTCCACCTTTCGATCTCAGGCTCGTTTTGAGACCCCCCTTCCCCTGAGCCCCCCCTGAGCCCCCCCTGAGTGTCGGCTCGAGCTGAGCTGTCTCTCTGCCTGTTTTGTGGACCAATCAGATTCTTCTGACCTATTATGGTTATGAGCGTGACAGCGCCGCTCCCGTGATGCTCCGCGGTTCGAGGCTGGTGTGCTGGAGCTAAGATGACGGACTTTGAGGAGCCGCTCTCCGAAGAGGAGAAGGTAAGACGCTTTGAGTCGGTTAGTTCGGACCGGAGGGACCCTGGTTTGGGCTGGGAATCGTTCTGCAT
The DNA here is from genome assembly GCA_037974485.1 of Hemigrammopetersius urotaenia. Taxonomy (NCBI): domain Eukaryota; kingdom Metazoa; phylum Chordata; class Actinopteri; order Characiformes; family Alestidae; genus Hemigrammopetersius; species Hemigrammopetersius urotaenia. The sequence goes on from JBBPDC010000017.1 coordinate 11,472,001, forward strand.
CGGTGGACGTGACTCGCGGGGGGTTTGGGCCTCTCTAGAGCCCTCAGAGGACCGCCTTTAGCCGGTTAGCTGCTAGGCTAGCGTTAGCCCGTACAGGAAGCTGGTAGAGGGGCTGCCCGTTTAGGGAATGGCAGGCTGGTAAACATTCTCAGCCCCTGCTAGCCCAGCACTTACTAACCTTTCTTTATAACCCGGGCCTAGGCCGTATTGGCCGCAGTGTGCTGTAGCTACCGAAGCGAGCCTCTGGTTCTCATTATGTCCGTGTATTTATCTGAGCTAAGCCGTCGTTGTGGTTGGACAGATCTGGTCTGATCTTGGTGCTAGCCCGGGCGTTAGCTCGCCTGCTTGTCAAAAAATGTCTAACAGTTCAGGAAGTAGCAGCGTCGAGCAGCTCCCAGCCTGCCATAAATAGTACCAGCATTCCGATTCACTGGTTATCTCGTCCAGAAACTCCTCAGCAAATGAAGAACCTTTGTAAGTTATGATATTGAATCAGTACATTATGTTTGATTGCATTACATTCACAAGACAGACGCTTTTATCCAGTATAAGGCAACACTGAAGTTTCAGAGCAGTGTGAGAACCAGAGAATAGTACCAAGTGCTAAAATCGTTATGTAAGAGTAGTGCAAGAAGTTGCATTTGGGGAACAGATGAGAATCCAGGAGGTTTTGAAGCTAAAGAGGGATTCTGCTGCTCTGGCAGTTCGTTCCACCAGTAGGGAAGCGTAAAAAAGAATTTTATGATACATCATCATTACATTGCATTGCATTCATTTGGCATCCAAAACGAAGAAGCACTCAAGTTTCAGGACAGCCAGAACCAGAGAAGGGCACCAAGTGCTAAAATCTTTGTAGGAAGAAGTGCAAGAAGAGAGGAGACGCTGTCTGAACAGATGAGTCTTGAGGAGGTTGTAGAAGCTAGTGAGGGATTCTGCTGCTCTGGCAGCTTATTCCACCAACAGGGACCCATAAAATAGAAGAGTCTGGACTGTGTTTGTCCTGTGTGTAGAGAGATGGCAAAGCCAGACCATGTTCCTAGGATGAGCAAGAAGCATAAGGCTGAATTGATGGGATTAAGGTAGCTGGGTTCAGACCCAGATGTCATTGCCACTGAATCCACTGAAGTTAGCCAGCATGAGATGTATAAATGTACTCTGATTTGGCCAACTCCTTAGCCTCCCCTGGTCCTGTGACTGTCCTTACTAATGACATGCATCTGATCTGGTTTGCAGTTGCACCTCAGGACATTAGGAATGTCACACGTGTAAACAGAGAAGTAAATTACACTACTGAATGGGAGAAGTAAATTAAACCGCTCTATAATGTGGCTACAAGACTACAAATTTACAAAGAGTGGAAAACTTTATTGATACTGCAGAAAAAGACACACAGGCACAGTAACAATGTAAAATATATAGTCTACATAAATCTAAATAAAATTAACTTAAGATGAGAACAGTGAGTGTGGATCTTAACAAAATGCATTTCTGTTAACAGCACAGAGGGTGTCAGGGTAGTGACAATACAAAATATAAAAATAAAACGTGCTAATACTTGTTTAGTCTGATAATCAATTTCTTCAGAAAATGCTTAAACCATGCCATTCTTAACTGCAGTTGTCTTCTACATTACCTCTTATTGCTTTCATTTTTGTGCTTAGTCATATTTACATCAGCATATGGAACTCAAACATATGTCATGAACAGTTCGACCTGTTTCCAGATTTTTCGGGTTTATCTTTTGTTCAGCATTAGCTCGAGATCTGTTTACCCAGAAGCTCAGAGGCTGTGGTCTCTTGTAATTAAGGCTGTAGAGGACTCCTTTATGGTTGTGCAGATAGTAGAGGGGAAGTGCTACCGTACAGTCAGGATTCTCACTTCATTGTTGGTCAGTGATCTGTTCAATCAGTGCATTCAGTTCAGTAGACAATGGGTTGTAACTCGACTGCTGAAAGTTTTTGGATGTTCCTGTCTTGTTTTTATTAAACATCAAAAATGAGTTTACAATGGCCTTTTATTCATTTAATGTCAGTATCTCATATACATTGGTATTTCATTGACACAGAATAGCCAGTATATTGTTGACTTTATTGTCAGTTATTTTGAATGATTCATTTAATTGCACATACAGTAGGTGCCGTCATGAAAAAATCTTTAGTTATGTTGATCATGTAGGTCATGTGTATCTAGTGTAATTAAATATCTTGAACATACATAGTAATTATTATCTACTTTCAAAACCAGTCCATTTTGTCAGTGTGCTCAGTCGTTTGGGACTTTTTTGCCGGCTTCACTTCCAATGCAGCCACAGCCAAATAGTAATTCAACACTTAAACAAAATAGTGAAATTGTAATTTGATTAGAAAAAGACTACTTCATCAAAACAATGGAAATCACCTGGCACTTGGTCATAGACCACACATGTCCTTTTATATGAACGATCAAAATAAAAAAGAAACGCACATTTATTTTAAGCGAGTGTTAAATATAAGGAAATAACTTTCATTTAAATCGGCTCTACTGTAGCACTAGGCCAGAGGGTAACCTTAATCTCTTCTCTGATGTTCTCGTGCAGGTCCGCATAGCAGCTAACTTTGTCACCCACGCTCCGCCTGGCGAGTTCAACGAAGTCTTCAATGGTATGTTTAGCATTATTGTAGATGGGAAGAGTGATTGGCCTGTCTCAAATAAACCAGAGGCAGTTCTAGTTGCCTCTAAGCAATAAAAGCTTCCTTTGAGAGTGTGTATAATTTTAGTTCAGTGCTATACTTGACCTGTGCCCTCAGCTCTTTTCAGTCCACGTGGTCTACCTGTCATATGACACTCTAACCTTTTAGTCCGTTTTAGTAAACTTACTTATTGTTAAGTGCTTAAATTGTACACATTTTTGTAGCATATATTACTCTACTCAAATGAGGAAAATCGAAGAAACAAAATGAAAAGTTATGCAGGACATGGTGTTGCAAGCTCTGGGATTACGAGCCTATGGCTTAAATGCAGCTACACAAAGATTTTGGGATATAAACTGCAGTGCAGAAGCAGGCTAGGTATAAAGGACATTGCTGTTAGAGCAAAGAGCCTTACATTTGTCTTCTAACAAATAATGCTAATTACAAATCATGCAGAGACTGTAAGTGTTCTTTGTTCTTAATTTATCTATTAGTGGTAGCTTCAAAATATTTCACTGAATCTCAGTGATCCTGTCTGGATTAGTCTTAATGTTTTTTTCTCTCTTTCTTTAAATTAAGATGTGCGGCTTCTACTCAACAATGACAACCTCCTCAGGGAGGGGGCAGCACAGTAAGTCTGTTTGTTTTTGTGTGTATGAGTTAGTGTTTGTTTATGTGTTGTGGGAGTGTGTTCAGAAAGGCCTGTGCAGAGTCATTTCTGCTATGATCCTTTGAGTCCAAAAATACTCTTGTATTTGCTTATGTGCATGCATGCCTGGATAGTGATGAATTAGTTGTATTGTTTTTGTTCTTATCCTTTATTCTGTTGTCTTGTCCTTGTATGATTCTCTTAGTGCCTTTGCCCAGTACAATATGGATCAGTTCACCCCTGTAAAACTGGAAAATGCTGAGGAGTCGGTAAGTGATGGTCATATAAAACGCTGGCTCACATGTTGCACTGCTTTGTTTTTCGAATATGAAGCACAAAAGTTGCAATACACTGTGTATTATCTAATATGATACTGTTTGACTTCCTCTTTAGTAAAGATCTTGGCTTGTACCTCAAAAATAGATGACAAATTTAAGACTCATTTACACTGGGAGTTCCTCCTACAAACTTCACTGTAGGGTATTTTATCTGTTCAAGGCAGATTTCACTATCCTTGTTCAGTTCTTTTAATTATAAACTTATGAATAGCTATTAACATTTGCAGAAAATGATCACTTTAACAAAATACTGATCTAATATATTTATAGTCTCAAAATACTGAGCTAATATTATAAACATCTGATCTTCCACCTGATTATTCCATAAAATCTGCATTGTAATACATTTGTCAGACATTAAGATGTGTTGGAGTCCAGCTGTTTGAAACTATTTTCAAATCATGCCTAGCTGCTTTTCGGGAGTGTACAGAAAGAGTTTTTCGAGTGATGCCAACCGGAACCTGGTATGACTTCCTGAGGAACTCAGTTGAAGGTGTAAATTTTACTGTGGCACACTTTTTTTGTGTGTGTTTTTATGTATAACCTTTATTCCTATGTGTAAAATGAGAACCAAATGTCATTTTATTTGGTCCTGAAACATGACCTGTTGGAGCTCGTACAGAATTTCTCGGTAGTAATGGAGATTTGTTACCAGACTTCCTCATTTCCTGAGGGAGAAGGTCATCTTACCGCAACTTGACAACGATGGCTCTTCTTGTCTAACTTGTCCTCCCCTGCTGTTCTTTGTGTAGGTTCTGATCACGGAGCACGGTGACCTTGGTCAGGGGCGGTACTTTGACCCACGGAGCCGCAGGTCGTTCCGTTTCGATCATCTGCGTAAGGAAGCCAGTGACCTTCAGCCCTATCAAGGAGAGACCGCCCTGCACTCTTGGAGAGATGCCTGTGATTCTGCACTTAGTGGCTATGTCAAAGAGCATTACCCCACTGGAGTGTGCACGGTATGCAAAAACTTACACCACACAAAAATCTTAATTGTTAACACTTCACTGATCCCATTGACCAGCCGATGTGCATCAGCCAATAATATCATTGGCCAATTCTGATTTCTTTACAGGTAAAGAGGAAAGTCCTGCTTGCTTTGTTTGTTGGCCAGTTTTTTCATTTTAACTTTCAGATCACACCATGTGAGCTAAGTGAACATGTAAAACAACAGTAGTCAAAGTTGTGATTTAAATGTTGTCTTTAATAGGCAAAACTGGCATTTAAATGTTTATGTGAAGTGAGTAGCCTGTTGGATATTTAAAAAAATCACTTTAAAAGATAGTAGTAGTATGTGAATAGAGTGCAAGTGCTTTTTGCGTGTTCTTTTTATCATAAAAATGCAAAAAAATCAAAGAAATAAACTGGACTAAAAGTTTCATCAAGTTAACTGAGCACCACTAATAACCAGAAATTTGCTTTTCAGAAGTTAAAAACGTTTTGCTTTATTTATATACAATGCACTTTAATCTAAACTCTGTGCGTTTAGCCTATTTGTCAGGACCAACACTTGGTAGATATTAGTGGTGCAACGGATCACTGTTGATCCGAGATCCGAACCGATCCCTCTCCACGGTTCGGCACACGTGATCCGAAGATCGGAAAGAAAAATAAAAGCTCCGCTGAATGGTGCGCGTAGTCGGTCTGTCAAGCGATTGTCATGGCCAGCGGTAGCGGAGGTGGAGGTGTGAAATGGGTGGTGGATAAAACCACCAAAGTTTGTCGGCAGTGTGGCACGAGGAAGCCGTATGAGACTGGCAGCACGTCGGACATGGCCGCTCATTTAAAACGACAACACCCTGGTGTAACATGAGCTAAGACGAAGGCTGCGCAACAACCGCTGATATGCAGACATATTCCGTTGTGGAAAATGTAGGCATCTTTGTCTTTTTGAGGGAAAAAAAAAGATAAGCGCACGTCTGCTTTGCTTTCTTTCTTTCTTTTTTTGATTATGTGGACAGTTTTATTTTATTCTCCATGTTCAAAGTAAGAAGCAATAATACCTTAAACTGCATTTTAAAGTTGTTTTTGATTGTGTCCACATGAAAGGAAATAATTATGCCCTATATTGTCGTTATATAATTGCGTGGAATAAGTCTTGAGTTGAATGTTTTTAATGGGCAAAAAATACTTAAATAAATGGAAAGTTTAATTTATCCTTTTTTTTTTTTCTGATCCGAAAACGGATCCGATCCGTGACTTAAAACCATGATCCGATCCGAACCGAGAATTTTTTGATCCGTTGCACCACTAGTAGATATTATTTGGGGGGTGAGACTGACATGGTGGTCTGTGTGTGTAATACAGTAGTACTGCTAAAACTACTAAACATTGTGTCTACAGTATTAGACATATTTAACCTGCTGGTCCGTTTTGCAGATGTAAAAGTATTAGTAGTTCCTCTGATGCTATGCAGATTGTCATACATTCTCTAGTCCTTCATTAGTGGTCGGCTTATGACCACAAGACATTGTTGTCTAAAAATTTAAGCTGAGAAATAGATGGAATACAGTCTCTGAAGTGCAGCTGGTTTTACTTTTGTGTAGATAATTAGGAATGCAACATTTGAATTGGGGACCACTACATCAGCATATTTGGATCACTTGAATAATCAGCTATATTGAAAGGTGTTGTAAATCTTTTTCTCTTCCAGTGCATCCAGTTTTGAAATTTTGCTCAGGTTAAAGTGAGAGGCGATTTTATGAATTGTAATTACCAGCTTTAATTCTAATATCAGTCCAAATACTTTTTTTTACCCTATGTTATGGTAAAACCAAATCTTTTTTACTATATAGTAGTCGGACTGGAAGCCTCCTACTCATGCTGAAGTAATATTTTGAATTGCCTGTGGGCTTGCTCTTTCTGAACAGGTATACGGGAAAACAGTGGACGGTCAGAAGACCATTATTGCCTGTATTGAGGGTCATCAGTTTCAGCCTAAGAACTTCTGGTGAGGAATCTAGTCTAAGCCTTCAAATTTGTGTTCATTTATAGTCTGTGTTTGTTTTGAGTCATTTGGCTGCTGTTTATTATTGCTGTCTGAAAACACGTCATGTTATATACTTGAGTTATAGTGTGCTTAAAAAGTATCCAATAAAAATAAAAAAAATTAAAAAATCTCGGGCTTAAGCTTAATTTTTACATGGAAATAAAGGTTATCCCGTAACCAAGGTTATTCGTTGTTATTCATTGTAAGACCAGTGTCCAACACAGTTTGTTGATTTTTTTTCTGCTTAAACACGCCTGATTAATTGGGTGGTTCAGTGCATGTTTGAGTCAGGAAATAGCAGAATTGCTCTGAACTAGAGTTGAATACCTCTAATTCAGGCTGTCCTGTAATTGTGTGTCTGTGTGTACAGGAACGGGCGCTGCAGGTCCGAATGGAAGTTCACCATAAGCCAGTCCTCCTCTCAGGTGGTTGGCGTGTTGAAGATCCAGGTGAGTATTCCTTACACTTTTGGAGGAGATGTTGCACTTAAATAAATGCACTAATTGAAATAATTTGACCGATTTAAAATAAAAGTTGGTGCTATTTCTTTCTACGTCCATAGCATGTCATCTGTAATGATTTTTATCCATGGATTTCAGCGTCTCTTTCGGTTTTGTCTCATTACTGAAATAATCGTATGTGTGTGTTGTGGCAGGTTCATTATTATGAGGATGGTAATGTTCAGTTGGTCAGTCATAAAGAGGTGGAGGAATCCATCATAGTAACTGTGAGTAGACAAAGATTATTCTTGCGCTTCTATATATTTCTTCACAAACATATTTTGTCAACTACTGTACTTTTGCCAACTGCTTTTCTCGTCTTCAGGACGAAGAGTCGACCGCCAAGGAATTTGTAAAAATTATTGAAAATGCGGAAAATGATTACCAGGTAAACACTTAACATTTCTTTATTTAAAAAGTGGTTCACTCTATGTAAAAGATGTCTGGACCTTTGTGAGGTTTATGATGAGCTTCATCAGATAAATGGACATTTCAACTTTCTCAACCTAGACGGCCATCAGCGAGAACTACCAGACGATGTCAGATACGACATTCAAAGCTCTGCGCAGGCAGCTTCCTGTTACCCGCACCAAGATTGACTGGAACAAGATCCTCAGTTACAAGATTGGCAAGGAGATGCAGAACGCCTAGAACCTGCCTGGTTCCACCTCTCTCTTTCTCTCTCTCTCAACGCAGAACCGGTCAAAATGAAAACTACATGCTGTTCGCTAACCAGAGGGAGATCCCCCCCCCCATCCCCTGAGAAAAAAAAAACAACAAAAAAACAAAAAACAAAACAACGAAACAAAGTCAAGGAACTTACTCTATCGGTGTTACAAAGAGGATGTGATTCCATTTGGTTTCTGGTTTGTTAAAGGACTCGGTCCGGTCTCAGCTATTGGAGGAGGGTCAGACGAGAGCGTAGAGGGAGTTTGGATCTAAATTATCGGTAATCCGATACTATTATTGCATTAACGTATATTCACCTGTCCCATCTGTCCAAAAGTCTCTGAAAGAGTGTAAATCATAGTTTTTTTTTTTTGTTGTTGTGAGCTGCAATGGATGGAATGCTTCTAAGATGGCACAGAGAACTGCTGTCTTGCTCAGTAACTACTGACTCCAGTCCAAAACTTGGAACAAACTTCCTCTCTTCTTCTCTCATTTCCTACCGGCCTCTAAACTCATCCCTGCAGAGCAAATATGAGGCGAGGAGGCTTGTTTTATGAGTTTTGGAATAAGTCTCTGTCTTAACTCCCTTCTCTCAGTATCTCCCTCCACCTGTATCTTAAAAACCCTACTAAATGAAGACCTTCAAAGTCAATCCAGAATTAGTGTGCAACAAATCATGAATCAATAAAAGATAAAAACAGTCCTCTTTCCCATGGCAAAGAAATTCAAATTAAGTCTGAGTTTCATATTTATACATACAGATGTTATATTTTACTACGCAGTCCTTAAAAACCATCCTAGCACTCCTTTGTTACAGGCAGCAAGTGCGTTTTGGGGTGTGCAGAATCGAACGAGTCTTACGATGCAAACAGGGAATCCGAGCTGTTCTATGCACTCTCCTGTCCCGGAGCAGAAAGGGGAGCCGCCAGTGTTGCTGTCGCATGTTCATGTCATGGTACTGTTGGGTGCTTCCCCCTCCCCACTGTAAATTCACCCTGAACACAAAAGCGTTGTCAGACTGTGTTATCACTCGTTTCTCTCTTCTCTCTTAATCTGTCTCTAATCTCTCTCTGTCCTGTAACACGGCTCTTAAGCTGATTTTAGCAAAAGTATATGCTACTCACAGGTAATAAAAGAATTGGCACCAAACTTAAAACTGAAACTTCTATTGAGAAGATTCTTTCTTGCATCAGTTTTGTCTCTACATAGTTAATTGATAAAAAAAAAAAAAAAGAGGGCCTGACTTTAGGCAAAATCCCATCGCATAACATCCACTGGCACTGTTTTAACTTCTTGTCGTCACTGTTTACTGCCGTTTATGCTTGTTCTGAATGTCACATTTAAAGAATAGTGCAGCAAAATATCTATTTTTCAGTTAAAACCCCAAATTTTGCTTCCTTAGTTTAGCTCTGGAGCTACAAGGCCTAAACCACTGAAAGTCAGTGGTGACTGAAATATAGTCTAGAAATGCATTCTCAAAACTTCTCCCAACTTAACCCACACTGAGGTTTCCAAGGTTGGCAGTGTGGTTGACTGTGGTTCAGGCTGAGCTGCTGTTCGCTATAACAATTCTATGCAGTTCTTTTTTTGTAGCAATACATCAACAATATCAGCAGGTCTGTAGCATCGCAATGAAGGTTCTGTGTGGTGGTTGAGAGAAGCTTTGAGGATATATGTACTGAAATGATTTGAGACCTTATTTTTAACTGTTAACTTTGGTACTCCAGAGCTACACTGAAGAAGCTTTGAAATTATGCAGATCTGTTGTCTTGCTAAACCACAGCAGTGTATGTTTGTGTGCCAGTTAAGCCAGTGGAACTTCTCTGGATCTGAGGCAACATGTCTTTTTATTATTCTCTTTAAAAGACACTTAACTTTAGTGTTGATCATTGAGTTCAACCAGTACACAACACTTTTGCGTTTAATCTATAAATGGCCATGTGACTTTGCAACAGATTCACACATCCAGTTTCAGCTCTAATGGCCAGTTCCGTTTACAAGAACTTAGCCTGTTCGTGGACTAAACAGGGAATCATTATAATCTGTTTAGAATGTTAAGACAAGTGGTCTAATAATAGATATCATCATTATTGTTTTCTTTTATATCGAATGTGACACACGGTGAGCTCCAAAACATTTTATTTTCTCCAGATGTGAAACAACGCAGTTTTCACCTTATACAGCGGTTCACCTAGAGAACGTAAAAATATAACCTCTTCAAGGAATGAATGAATGAAATCAACCGGAAACAAAAAAAAGTAGTATTACAGTAGTATATAAGCCCAGGTTTGAGCTTCTCAAGAAAGTCAGAGAACAGTAAAGGATCACTCGGGGGCAGCACTGAGGTGTCGGACCTGTTAAGAAAAGGTGTAAACTGTAGATCCCACGTTACAGTCTTTCTTAGTTCAAATAAACAATTTAGATTTGCATACAAGTATTTGAAAATAAACACAAGAGCTTTAAGCTAAATAGATGTACAGATAGGAACTGCATTCAGCAACGTGAGACCAACAAACCCTCTCATGTAAAGCCAATAATCCATGGGCTTTTAAAGTCTTTTCCAATGGGGGCCAGAGATTAAAGAAATATAAAAAAATAAATAGTTGAAAAAAATGACACACTTGAGCCTGTTTGTGCTTTTATGTTTGTAATGAATAAGTGTTAACTAGTTCCTAATGTGCTATCTTGGACTAACTATAACTACAAAGCTACATACAGTTCCTTAAGACTGCAGTGAATGGCTTCAACTACAGTAGTTAAGTCTATAACAAGTAACACAAACGTGAATAAGATTTTGTACACATGAGGAATGAGTCTCGCTGCATACAAAAAGCCAGTGTTTACAACTTCATGTCAGCACATGGAAAAAGAGCATGCAGTAAAACCTTGTGCAATTTGATTCTGAATGTTTTTTTCTTTCCAACTTTTAAACCAAAGTGACCAAGTCAAGCCTCAACTTTCACCTGCTAAAGGTATGCCTTCGCCACATCGGCAGCTCAATTTAAGACAGAAACTCCGGACTTAACACTTCACATCTGTGAGCACCAGTGAGCAAAACATGCAGTTCTGGGTTTGTCACGTGTACATCTTTGGATCTTCCCTTTAGTTGGAAAAGGCCAAGCTTGGTGAAATAAAAAGATTATATGTCCAAAAGTTTCTTTGAAAACCAAATGTCTTTGCCTCCACTCTGCAGAATGAGCCTCTGCCCCTCTGGGAAGGCTTTAGATGAAACATTGCCGTGAGAATCTGACTGCAGTCGGCCACAAGATCGTTAATGACATGCTCCTTTTTCAACTACCTTGGAAGTGATAAGTGACCAAGTGAGCACATAAATGTAGTCAGTATATTTAATTTATATTCTCATTATGGGGCTGCCGAAGGATATAGGATTGTTCAGTTTATTTCTAGATATTTTAAAGCACAAAGGTTTTAAATCATATTTTACCAGATGATTTTCCTTGTTTAAAACAATCTTGTCTTTTTGAGTAAAAATATGCAGAGAAATATTTTTTACAACGATTTCCAAATGAGAAATATTTTAGAATTCAATTTATTATACTTAAATGAAAATGTTAATTACAACTAAATTAGTGAAGCAGTGGGCAACCAGGAACACAGCGCCTGGGGAGCAGTGTGTGTGGACAGTTCGGGGAGCCTCAGTGGTGGCAATGTATTGGCATTGATTTTCTATGAAGATTCCATAAGCAATGGATGCACCTAAAGGGATTCACTAATTAGAAGGGTTATCGAGATACTTTTGGACATATAGTGTACTCTGATCCCCTAAAAGGATTCACTGTGTGAGAAAGGTGTTCACCTTGCTGACACTAGAGGGCGATGTGCTCATCTCTACAAATTCATTTCCCTTTCAGATCAGCAGAAGCTGCTTTGTGTAGTCTGGGCAGACTTTCTAGACTGAAATAGCTTCCAGGACTTAGATTAAGTCTAGTCCTAAATTTAAAAAGCCCTTCGAGTCCTTTTATTCTGGTCTCCGAATAAAACTGCCGGACGGTTTCACAGAACATATGATTGCTCAGGCATGATGTAACCGCTTTTTTCAAAATGAACTGTATCTACAGCATTTAAATTGTCTTTTTACAATTTAAAGTGATTAAATCACATGAACATGAGTGAATGAATGAGAACGGTTCAATGGATCAAAGTGCAATTTGTTCTAGTGTAACTGCCACAAACTCATGGTTACGCACACTTCATGATCTGCCATCTTGTTATATATGACTGGTTTGGTCCTGATGCGTGTGCTGAAGGTTTCAACTGGTCGATCAGTTACCTGAGAATAAATCGTCAGTTATTGCTGTTGATTTTTAAACCATTTTTTAAACTAATCTTTTTAACCATGCTGGCAACATGATAATATATAAGGATAAATAAAATCTTCAAATAAAAAAAGGGAAAATAAGATGATTATATATAATACATAAAGAAAATCTAAATAAATGTCATCTTAGAAGTGGACAGTTTCATAGAGCAGGACAGTGGTGGACTTGGGCTTCTAAACATCCACTAACTGCCTACAACCCTGTAAATGATTTTACATGCTTAGGTTCGCCAAGTTAATGGAATGGCAGCTTCAGCAATGAATCACCCATTCAGTGCTTTGTAGTCTCATCTGTGTGAGAGTGGTTATGGACCAGGCTGGAGAGAAAGAAGCCCAATAACAATAAGCAGATTTAATTTGGGCTTCTTGTGGTTGGTTAGCTGGAGGAGGACACCACCAGGTCCAGCTCTTTAGTGCCCTCTTGGTTGCTTGTGAGGCCACAGCTGCCGGAGAGCTCCGGGAAGTGGCTGCCGCGGACGGAATGCACCGGTGATCCTGGAGACGGGTTCACACCGGCCTTCTTCGGGGGTGTGGGGGGTGGGTGACTCCTGGGGATGATGGGTGAGCGGATACCAGGTGATAGCGGGCCTGGCCCTTTCCCCGTGGGAGAAGAAGAAGACGCCAAGGTCCGGTAGTCTGTGCCAAAAGGAGAACTGTTGGGAGGGGGTAGTTTGCCTGCTGCCTGCTGGCTGGTGAATCGTGACAGCACCTGGGGATGAAGGGGTAGGAGCATTTAGACACAGCCACTTGGACCAGTATTTGTGTTTAATTGAATATAAACCAGAGGGGAGTAATCAGTCAAAAAAATCATATCACATCTACCAATGGTTTGTGCTCATCTGGTCCTCGGTGATTTAATTTATTACATGAATAATGCATAAACTGGAATGGACCAATCCCAGCCTGCCTACTGACTTCACATTAGGAATGTTCTGGGCAGTGAAGCATCACACCTTGTTAACCTCACTTCCACCCTCATGTCACTACTAGAAACGTACATTTCCAGTCACTATCTAGATGTTTTTTGGAGGAATAGTATTAAGGAAATAGCATTAAGCAAAAGGGTTGCTTCATTAACAAAACACTGGAGCAATGAGGATAATGTGGCTTACATTACAATAAATAAAAATAAAATATATTACCAAAACAGCTATGAACCCTCGTCAATGTGATTTAGGATACAGTATGACTTACTCTGATCTCTGTCTGCGGTTGCATTTACAGAAAAGATCTGAGTGACAATTGATTCTTTTTGTGGCCAATGTGTGCTTCATAATTTCTTGTTCGAAACTGAAGCAAAGTTTCCTTACCAAATGTCCAAATGTGCTTATCCACAGGGAACAAATACTCATTCTGTGTGTATTTTTTTTAGTATTCGGAAATGCCTTTACCTGGGTGACAGTGTTGCGGGCGATCTGTTTGGCTGTGGAGTGCTCTGGCGGAGGTGGGGGTGTGGTGGTGGGAGAAAGGTCGCGGGGCGAATGAGGCTGCTGCTGCTCCTGCTCGGCCTGCTGCTGGAACTTGTGGCGGGCAGCCTGGAATCGCTGGTTGACGCTGGCCTGGTAGGACGAAGGGTAGGTGGGACTGCAGGAGCCCAGGGAGGCCAGCCGCTTGGCCAGCACAGGCGAAGAGCAGGGTGAGGAGGAGAGAGACGAGCAGGCTGTCCCACTGGGGGAAAGAGACTGTTGTAGATGGACAGGAGAGCTCACTGTCCCTCCTCCATTCTCCATCCCTCCGTTTTCTGTACTTTTCTCTTCCACTGAGGTGTCGCTCTCTTTACGCAGCAGGTAGCCGTTGAACCTCGGCCGCTGGGCAGATTCAGCTGTGGCCACTTTTCCATCTGTTTCCGTCTGGCAGGCCACAGCAGCCAAAGGGGCTTTGGCAGGAGCTTCATTCACCTTCTTCTGCTCTTCTTTTGCTCTCCATTCCTTCTCCCTCTCTTTTATCTCCTCCAGCTCCTTCCTCAGACTCTCAATCAGGTCCTGAAGCTCCTTGCTTCGTTTCTCCTCTTTGCGCAGCCTTAGTTTCAGCTGCTCGCGCTCTGTGTCAAACTCGGCCAGCTGCCGCTCAGCCCGGGCCTCTGTCTGCTGGCCGCGGGACTGCTCCGCTTCCAGCTCCCCCCGCAGGACCTGAACGGTGCTGCGCTGCTCCTCCAGCTGCTCGCACAGCTGGGCCACACGCTGGCTCTCCTCCTGGGCACGGGCACTGGCACGCTGGCATTCTTTAGCCAGGGCAGATGAGAGCTGCTGCTGCTGGGCCAGGTCTTCCTGGGCCTGACCAGACGCTGCCTGTCGCTCGCGCTCCAGACGCTCAGCCCGCGCTCGCTCAAACTCCAGCTGCACAGACAGAGAACGAGACCAGAGGAATGTGTAAGACAGTCTGAAAACACTGAGCAGATTATATGCCCCTCCACTGTGTGCAAGGAATGTAAATGTCTGACTCAACTGAATTCTTTAGAAGCTCATTCAGAACATCACAATTATCAGCATGACTTGATCTGATTTCATTATTTTATTCAGAACACAGCACACATTTCCAGATTGCACATTTATTTTAGGCCAGTTAATAATACAAATTGTAGTGGATTCTAACTAATGATAACACTCTCAAATCATTCTTCTCACACTGACTGAGGAACACAAGCGCTGGACCACTATGTTGCTCTTTGTGATGGTAAACAATGATGTGAGTATTGTATGGGTAAAGGGTGTGTGTGTCTCTCTTTCTCAAAGTATGTATTTTAGTATTGGACTATTGTAGAGTGACTGTTCTGAAACCAGCAGTGTTTAAAGCAATGATCACAGAAAAAAATATATAAAATCATATGCAAATATTGACCACCCCTGGTAAAATGTAAACATACACTCTACAGGGAATGCATTGAGTTTAACACACAAACTCACATAAAAACATTCAAAAGCTTACAATTTTTCCCAATTTGTTCAATTCTGCATATAGACATTAATGTGCATTTAAATGAGCAGACGTGTAGAAGGTACTAATGATCACTTAGAAAAGGAAAACATGTGCTTTCAAACATTTTGCATATGATTGTATATGAGCCTCCTTACAGTAGGGTGTCCAGCCCAGCTACAGCAGGGTTTTAGCTAAGAACAGGCTGGTCATATCTCTGCTCAAACACCCCTGATTCAGCTCAGAGGTTTTGTGCCAGGTGTAGAAGGTGTGTTTTAGCAGGGAAATCACCAAACCTCTCTGGCTGCCAGCCCTCCAGGATCGGAAGTGAATACCCCGTCTTAGAACTGTGTTTATACAGCAGCGGCTTATTCAGTGTTACTGGTGGAAATGAAAGGGGTTTTCTTATGTTTAGAGATTTGTGCTTTATAGTCCTGCTTCTGGAGTTCCCCGATTTACACTCATACGGGGCCTGTTCATTTCTGGGAAGCCACTAAAATATGCAGTGTAGCAGGACTCCAGAACCAGGACTGGGATCCGCTGCTGTAGAGCATTTCCTGGGTACAATACAATGAATGTACTGTGACATTATGCATATTTGTGTGTCGTGATGGGTATAATGGGGCAAGATTGTGCTGTGATGTGTGTGTGTGTGTGTGTGTTTTGGTGGATGTAAAGGCTATAATGAGCTGTATGTTAAGGCTCACGTCTGGGATGGGCAGGAAGGCAGGAACAAGTTCTTACGTAATACGGCATGTTCTGTCCTCTGACCTTATCACCCTTTCATTTACTCATACCTCACACACACACACACACACAGATACACAAGTCACACAGCAGCAGCAGCCCACAAAACAATGGGCCCTTTTCCTCTGCAGGCTTCCTATAGAACAATTCCAGAGCGACAGACGCAGGACCCCCGCCAGACACACACACACATAGTCCAGATGCCCCATTGTGTTACACAATGCTACTCTTTAAAAGACTAGGCCGCATTTAGCCCCAGTCTCAGACAGAGGCCTAAAGCGGTGTATCCTGATCACAGACGTGCTTACTGCAGAGTGGAGCTAGGGGCGAGGGATTTAGAGAGCACAGGGTGAAAGAACATCTCTCTGGTAGTCTAACACAAGGCAAATCTTCAGCAGGTGAAGTGTATACAGGCAAATCTGCAATCAAATAGATGAACTCAAACAAGAAACCATTAGAAAGTAACATATACTGTCTGTACAGATATAAAGAAAAAAGTTAAAGCCATAAATCAGTAGCTGTGTTTCAGGACAGAGCGTGGGTGAAGCTGGGACAACATCTAGATAAGGAATCCATGACAACTGCTGTCCCTCTGCCACCAGGGGGCGTGAGTTTAGCTAGTTAAGTGTACTCAGTCAGCTCTAGTAGTCAAAAAGCATGTCTCTGGACAGACTCCCATTCAAAACATAATTTTTCTCATAGGGCTTTCAGGATTGTTAATAATAAAAAAAAATCATGATAATAACAATACAAGTATTATTAAGGTGTATTTGTTTTGATTTGTTAAAATTTTATTTAGATTTATTTACATTTTGAAAGTCCACAGTAATCAATAAATCACTTTTCTTGTTTCGGTTAGAGTCCGGGATAAAAGTAGAAGCAGAGCTGTAAGCTAGTTTATAACACAATAATGTTACACAGTGCATTTGATTACTGCATTTGATTAGTATCAAGTAACTATCACTGTTTACTGCAAGGAAACAGAAGCACAAATGTAACTGACTGGTTTTGAAATGTAATTTCTTTTTAATCCGTGGGTGGGCGCAAAGTTTATCTTATATATCCTTACAGCCCTGTGTCTGAAGCAAGAAATTAGAATCATACTATCAGCTGTAAATACCAAAATTTTTATTCACACACTGCATTGCACAAAATTACTCTCAGTGTAATGTTACGTGCAGCTGGTTAGTGACTGACGATATACAGCAGTATCGCAGTAGCAGAAACCATGATGAGGTTTCCCAGCCAAGCTTCCGAGTCCCTGCCCATTCCTCACCCTTTGATCTTTTGCTTTCAGGCCACTTAAGAAACCAAACAGCTCTCTGTTTATTCCTTGTTGTGTTTATGCACGAATGTGGGGCAACAGAGCTGAATTTGGTGCTGTTTAGTCAATCAGAGTTGTTAACTTGTCAGTCAAGTGAAAATTTATGACTCTGGTTTAAACTCTGGAGAAGGTCCACATGAAGCCAATGGTCCAGAACTCATGCTTCCATGGATCCTGCACCTCTGAGCAAATCCCATTGAAATGAACATACATGGATGCTAATGACTCCCTCCAGGTTCAGCATTACCTCTTTAACTGCCACAGCCCTGTGAAAGACAGACGCCTGACAGAGGAACAGGAATGTTATGGACATGCTGCACTCAGGTGTAACGATCCTGTTTACAGTGTGATGGCTGCGTGACGTACAGGTGTGTGTTAGTTTGTGTTGTGGTGCTGTTGCTCGGTTACCTGCTGCAGTAGTCTTTCCCTCTCTTTCTCCAGCATGTATGTGACATCATCACCCTCCGCCGTATCTTGGGCATGGCGACGTTTCTCTTCTTCCAGATCAGCAATGACCTGAACACACACACACAAACACACATCAGCCACAATGGAATCAGTCATAAATACTGTTGAGGTGTCATTATATTTATCTTCTGATTATTAATCTCAGCCATTATAATATCCTGTATATCTTAAACAAATAATGTGGCGCCACCCTAGGAATTTTATATGTGCTAGGAAGGCGGTTGTCTCTGCAGAAACAGAATTTTAATAGAATGTGAATTCTCTGGGTGTGCCTGTGTGTGTGTGTGTGTGTGTGTGTGTGTTAGTGAGTCTCTGCTGGGACGAAGAGTGCCTCCATAGAAATAGAATTTAAACAGAATGTGAATTATGTGTGTGTGTGTGTGTGTGTGTGTGTGTTTGTGTGCGTTTAATGAACTTCCATACTCATCCCCACTGCCAACACACACACACACTCCTGTTCTGGATTGAGGTCATACGGAAGCCATGCTGTGCTCTTTGATGATCTGTTCAGGCTGATCGAGTTTCAACTAAAGCTTATAAATCAAAGACACTTCAACACAAAAACCTGCTCACCTCAGAGAGGCAGAGAGAGAAAAAGAGAGGAACTAAAAGCAGAAAGGAGGAGAAAACGAAGGCAGAAGAGAGTGATGGACAGAATAAATGAACAGGGAGGGAGCCCAAGGTCAGCATGACAACAGCTCCATTGTGTGGGACTAAACCTTTTGAACAAAACACTGTACACTTGGACAATACACATGGACTTACTCTCTTTCTATCTCCCTCTCTCTCTCACACACTCTCTCAAACACACACACACATACACACGCTCGCTCACTCCCACTCACTCACTTCACCCCAGGAGCAGCATTGTTCCTTTTCGGTTCACAGGACTCGTCTGGGTGGGGGTTAAGGCTTAAACACACCCCCAACACACACATACGCACACTTCTATACAATCAAAGTGTAGCAATAAGTGCCCTTTGTGTGATGCTGAATGAACAGTACATTCAGACATAACTCTTGTTTGATCTGAATGGATCTTTCTGTCCAAAATGTCTCTCTTCTCTCTTCTCACGATTTCATGAGTTTTTAAAAAAACTTTGAGCCTCTGTATAATGTATTACTGTTTCTACTGGAACTGGTGTAACACAGCTATGAGAACATGAGCAATTTATGTATTTTATCATACTTCGTATTATTTGTACATATTTGTTATCAGTTGTATTATTATTACATTACTTGCAATGTATAATTAGCTGTTGATAATATTTCAAAGGTCAGAATACAGAGTTAAATTTTCTTGGGCAGTGGTCTTGGGGTAGCTGGTGGCCTAGTGGTTAGGGCATTCGGCTTGTGATCAGAAAGTCCAGGTTTGATTCCCAAGACCGCTAGGCACCTCTGAGGTACCCTGAGCAAGGTACTGTCCCCACACACTGCTCCCCGGGCGCTGTGTTCGTAGCTACCCCCTGCTTCACTTGGTGAATGGGTTAAACGCAGAGGGTGAATTTCCTATTATTATTATTAGTAGTAGTAGTAGTATAAATACATAGTCTTGAATAAATATTCAATTTTAAATTCAATCAAATCAGTAAACGTTTAACAGTTACCTTCAAAAAACAGAATTATTGTGATAGTCATAGTGATGTTCCTGCTGTGAGTAATGTTATTTCTGGGTTCTGATTGGATTCATTTGATAATTTATGTCTTCATTCTGATCCATTTTACCTACTGATGTGTCATGAATGAATACACAAAAGCAGGTTTACCTTCCAGTCTAAATGAGAATATTAGTTGTAGCTCATTTATCGCCAGGCCCACAGTGCTAATGCTGCGTCAGGATTGATCTGAATGGTCCCTCCAGAATTTTGAGAACTTTATTTCTGCCTTAAACATCATAAGCATCATCCTAAGTTGATTTGATATAGCTTCTTTTAGGTAGGTATCTGGTGGATAAAACAAATCAAACCTTTAGATGTAAATATTCTGCCCTGAAAATGTAAAAGATTATCTTGGAGGGGATTTCAAAATATATTATAAATATTTGACGGGCCTATTTGGATTATTTTAAAGGCAATATGAGGAAATGCTATTGTGTATCTCTTACCCGTCTGTGTCTGCTCTCGGCAGCTGCCAGCTGTGCCATCATCTTCTCCTGCATGCGCTTACAGTGAGCCATCACCAGCTTCAGCACGGCCAGAGGGTTTGGACTGATCTGTGCTCTGATGTGACTGTGGTCCTGAGGCTGACCCAGCTCTCGACCCTGCAGCGCGTCATTATCCCTCTGTAGGGCCAGGAAGGGGTCGCTCAGGTCATACTGCCCGTACCGCTCCTGCACAAATGCGTCTCGGTGCTGCGCCTGGAACAGAAGGTCAGAAGTTCAGGGACAAGATCAGAGGTAAGATATGTTCCTCAAGGGCTCTCCAGCACAACCCACTGATGTTCACAGTGGATTTCTAATGGGGTGTGTTAGTTGTCTGGGTCCAAGAGGCTGGTCCTAGATGGCCCTTCATGAATAACAGGTGTGTGATCATTTCTGGCTTGTAGCTTTTTGTAACAGGTTGAGAAATTCTGACAAAAGTGTTGATATAGAGGATGTTTTAATTTTCATTTGAAATGTCTTCATGTTTTTGTTCATTCTTGACAAAAACTGAAAGTTGCCAATGTAATTCACTGCACAACTCACATTAAATCTGAGTGCAATTAAATGTGCAATGTCATTACCTCTGAATAGTAATCACATAGTAATTTGAACTTGTTGTTGATTGTATTGTGTGTGTGTGTGTGTGTGTGTGTGTGTAGCCTGAGGACCATGTTGCTGAGCAAAAGAATAAATTAGATCATGAATTTAATAGTCATTAACAACTGCATTTGCAAAAGAGGTGATTCATAACAGAATGACTTCATTTGATGAAATGTTTTGCACAGCTTTGCCCTGAGGTTGTGTATGTCATGTCATTTTTGGACGTTTTTCCGACTGTGTGACAGAACAGTTGAGCAGTGTTTGGCTTCATTCTGCCCTGGAACCATTTCAAGTTGAAACCGGCACTGCTGTGTCAGTGATGTCACTGCCTGCCACTCACAGTTCAGGGCCCCTCAGTGCATCAGGCCTATCAGGAGTAATGCATCAGGCCTATCGGGAGCCTATCAGGCAATTTTTTGGCTCACTCACAGAAGCTTTATGTTCTAAAGCAGTTTTCAAAGTAGTTTTGGTTCTAAATCCTAATTAAGCACTTCTCTTACACACCTTATTCAACTCTACAGCTCATTACCTTTAATGAGTCACACATCAGTCTTCTTTTATTATCATTCTCATCCTTCTGACAGAATGGAATCAATTTACAGCTCTGAACAGTTCTGAATCACTGATCTAAGTGAATGTAAGTAAGTATTAGAGGGTGTGGCGATGTTTCACACTATGGAAAAATGTTTAATAGGGAAATGCTTTAGTTTCATCTGAATCAACACCTGGAGCCCAAGTCCCCCAACACTTCACTCTGATTTTACAGACTGCGAGTAGAGTTCAGCCTAATTAATACTTTCGTAAAAGTATTTCCACTTCAACACCAGTGCAATTCAGGTTCCGAAGAACAAAACAGACTGAGATTTAAGAAAAATAATAATTAGCAACTAGCAACACGGTTCAAAAATGACAACTGCCCTTTATCTTGTGTGAATACTTTATGACAAATGGGCAAACAGAAATGCTCCAAAGCACTTGGAAAGTAAAACTAAGAATATTTTCAACAGCAACAAAAAGTATTATCTGTGGAAAATACCACTGGCAAAGGTTTGGGCTATAAATATAAAACCCACCCATTAGTCCACTGTCACTTCACAACTATATTTTATTGGTCCTCTGCCCCATTAGGCCTTCTGTTCAGCTCCTCAGGGCCTGACCAATGGGAGAAGTCCCTTGAGTGTACCCACCCGGTTACCACAGACTGCAAAATCCTGGATGATTTTGACCAAATAAAACACTGAAATGTAAGTGTTACTGCAAAGCTTGCAGGAAATAGCCAACATAATGATGCTGAGAAGAAATTACATTTAGCTCTCAGAAATCATTAGGCATTCTCTGAAGGCCCAGAATCCCATCTGAAAAAATCTTAGTCCATGTAATAAAGGAACTGTAGCTTGATACGATTCATCTCTGCCTACAGACCTTAAGGTAATGTGTGTCAGCATCAGCCCATGAGCTTAATCATGCAGTGTGTGTGACTGTGGTCAGACTTTGAAGTGAAGTAACTTCCAATGGCAGGAACTCAGCAGGCGAAAAGAGAGAGAGAGAGAGAGAGAGAGAGACAGAGAGAGGGAGAGAAAGGGAGATAGAAGAAGAAGAGTAGGAGGAGTGGAAGCAGTTAAAGAGGGGAAGGAGCAGCAGGATGAAAGAAGGATAAAGTGAAAGATATAGAGGAAGAGGGAGAGACAGGATGGCCTTCCACAGTCCCTGCCAAGATCAACACGCATCTCCACACTCGTTTAACGCAAACCAGGTGCTGAGGCACACACTCATACAGAGATCAGCATGATGCAGCCTGGCCTCTATCAGGACCCAAATAATACCACCCCCCCACCCCACCCCACAAAACACGTATATACACACCAATTACACACACACAGACACACAGACACAAGTTACCACCCTGCCCCCAAACCCACAGGCAGGTGTTAAACCTTCCCTGGGGGAGACAGGGTCACTGACACAGAAGGGAGCACAAAAGGAGCAGCTGGTGAGGCTTGGAGTGTGTGTGTGTGTGTGTGTGTGTGCACTGCAACGGGGGACACTGTGACCAGTTTGGTAGGGCAAAATGGGGTGTCCATACTGAATGAATTAGCAGATGGAAACACATGAAAGATAAAGAACAGACACTAACACACACACACACACACACACTCACATTAGGGTCAAATAGTAGAACAGGGATGAATACGTATACACATTTTGTCCAAATCAGAGTTTATATTCTCTTGAGGTACGTGTAGAGAGATTCTAAAGATTATAGATTTTTTATTTGTAATGAGTTTCTCTTCCTTTCACACTCCAGAACCCCATGACACTGTTTAAGGAAAAGCAGTTTAGATAACGGATGGTTGAATGGATATTTGTATTGATGGATATTGTATCAAGCCGATATCAGTGGAAAATAGGGAATATAGGGACATGTATTCTTACCGAACTGTCACGGTACATGGGTCACGGTTCGGTACATGATGTCTTTTGGAGAATACACGGTAC
>JBBPDC010000017.1:11530164-11544516 GCA_037974485.1 Hemigrammopetersius urotaenia
GTGTGTGTGTGTGTGTGTGTGTGTGTGTGTGTGTGTGTGTGTGGGTGTGTGTGTGTGTGTGTGTGTGTGTGTGTGTGGGTGTGTGTGTGTGTGTGTGAGTGAGTGTGTGTGTGGGTGTGTGTGTATGTGTGGGTGTGAATGTGTGTGTGTGTGTGAGTGTGTGTGTGTGTGTGTGTGTGTGTGTGTGTGTGTGTGTGTGTGTGTGTGTGGGTGTGTGTGTGTGTAAGTGTGTGTGTGTGTGTGTGTGTGTGTGACAGCGTCTGTGTTAATCATCCAGGGAGCTAACATAGGCCAGTTTGAATTCATTAATATAGCCTTATACCGTCACAGGAAAAGTGTGTGTGTGTGCATACATGTTTGTGCATGTCAGAAGTAGACTGAAAAGGGAGTGGGTTAGTGAATAGTTGTGGACAGATTTTCTGTTTGTGAGTGTGAAGAGGCTGACTTGAGAACCAGAGTGCATAGACTGTGCACATCATGACACTGTGGTGAGGCATCTGTCTGTTGGAAACATGCCCAAAGACATCACTTGTTTTTCCTCATTTTGTTCTTTGTTTTGGCCTTAACAGTAAGACTGCTGGGATTCATTCTGTTTTGGTTCTTCTTATTCATTAAGATGTTCTGTTAGCCTTTCAACAACATTCAGCAAAGTAACACACCTAAACATAGTGTTACTTCCAACACACGCGTGTTAATCAGGGTAAACTAAACCTGCCTTTGACGACCAGCATAGCAGCACTCCTGCAACATTTCTGACTTGTATCACTCACAAAAGAAGCACTGTTCCTCTTTGTCAGCCATGCTGGGAGCTGGTTTAAAATAAGCCCACCTAATATGTGCTGGTGTTTTATGGACTGTGGAATGTCTCAGATACTCAGTGTGCAGCAGAGTGGCCAAAGCTGTATTAAGTTAGTCTAATGCAATTACACACGAGCGCCACCAACTCATACTTAACCTCGCAGTGAGTATGGTAATCCTGTCCCAGACAATATTTTTAACATAAAGTAGCCTTCCGTTGTGTCCTCAGGGCCCCTAAATGTTTTGCCCATCCGTATGCATTGTGAGTTAGGTTTAAGCAAAAAGGTGGACTAAGGTCCTTGAGGACTGGTATGACGTTTTCAGTATGACATTTCTGTGATCATATCCAAAATGCAATGATTCATGGTCATTTAAACAAGTATGATCCAGTTATTATTATTATTACAGAAGACTTATTATTGTTTTTTGCATTGATCTGAAATATCCCTGCAGCTACACACATGCTAAATGAACTCATTCTGGTTGACCCACTGGATACAGGTGAACCATATTTGGAAGAAGGTTAACAGACTTCTAGACAGGCACTTTTTAAAAGCCCTTCTCTTAAAGAATGCTATGGTTTGGATAAACAGACTGCAGGATGGCCATTGCCTCGGGCCTGACCCTTAAACAGTGAGACCAACTCATACATTTTCTTTTTCCGCTGTCAGCCTCCTCTTTTTCCATTGCTTTAAGTGCTGTTTTCATAATTGACCATTTCTCTACATCTCACACTTGAGCGCCCATCTCTAATTCAATTTTAGATCTGCCGCTCTTGTCTCTTCTCATTTAGGCCAAACTAACAAAACTATCATCTTGTACACTTGTTTAGCTGAGCAGATTAGGTTGGCAGGGAGGTGGCTGCTTGAATGTGGCTGGATGTTTTCCACCACAGTTTGTGAATGCTATAGCACTACGCTTGGAAGTAAATGCGTTTCGTGTGAGTTTACTCCATTTGAAAGCTGTCCAATGTTATTTTGTGTGCAATGGAAATAAAGCGGTTATGGATCTGAAAAACAATACCCCAACTGTTTTTGTTCCCATGAACAGCTGGCAAGTACTGATTGTGGTCTCCATGTTGTTCAGTAGTTTGAACAAAGGTGCAAAATTCAATCTGCAAAGTTATGAGAGGGGAACTAAGCAGGTCTTGCTGGACCTGCCAGTACTGTGATCTGCAGTAGTCAACTTTGAAGATGGCAGCAGCTGAAAAGTGCAGATCTATGCTTGCAATTCCTTTTCTAATGTGTTGATTGAAATGAAAATAAGTGCACACATGTATAAAACAAATTATATTCATGCAGTTACATGGATTTTACAACAATTGCCATGCACTTCATGGATTTGTACTTTCAAATGTATTTTATTACAACAGCAATGATGTGCCTCAAGGGGGAAAGTACTGTAAGTATTTAATGTAAGCAAATTCACTTACATTGCAAAAGTCTGAAAACCTCTGGTAAAATGATATCACATAAGTTATCACATAATTTTAAATATAAAATATATTGTATTACTGTATTATTCAGTACTGTATTATTCCGAAATGTTAAACTACACTTTTACATTCTTTTACAAGTGCAACAATTAAAATATGTTAGGAGCAGAGTGTGCATCTGTGAGCTCTGTTTCATCAAGTAAGCAAACTGAATCAGGAGTGAAGCTGCTGGGGGCATTTTTAACTCTAAATAACTTGACCTACTCCCTAGGAATCCTGAGGTGTTCACTTCCTCTTCCTCTTTGCTCTAGACAGAAACCTCAACCAGAAACTCTTCTTAGGCTCTTTCTCTGTCTGCACACCAGTAGATCTGTGCTGAGTCTCTGTATTCTTTCTGTGCTGTGTCTCAGTCTGCACTCCGGTTGATGTGTGCGTACTGTCCGTCTGCACTCCGGTTGATGTGTGCGGACTGTCTGTCTGCACTCCTAAATGAAAAAGGTGCTGTGACGCCAGCAGTAGCTGCAGGTAAAATCTGGACATGGCTGAAGTGATCATGCTTCCAGTCTGTGGCACAGTCTCACCTCTCCTTTCGAAAAGATGCTGCAGATCTTTTCTGTTCGCAACAAAGCTGATAGGATAAGCTGCAGGATTCATCTTGAACACCATTCAAGCCAAACCAAAGAAACAAATAAAGCTGTTACTAAATTAAACATCTCATCAGATCGGATGAAGATGAAGAAATGAGTTCACCAGCTGTTGTGAAGAGTTTATATTGGCTGGTTGATCATTTTAGAGATTAAGTGTCACCAGCAGGGCCCAGCCTGAACTGTTCTACTGGGGGATCTCTGGGTCCAGTCATTTTATTTTATTGGCAGATAATGATAAAGCTGTGTCTTTAGAAGATCACAGTGTCTTAAAAAATGTGTAAAACTGGTTGTTTTTTATCATCACAGTCAACACACACATTCCGTGTAAAACTTTTAGTGCTCTCTGATGCATAACGGAGCCTCAATTTATTTTAATAATTACATTAGAAAACACATTTTGTATATTTTGTTTTTATTTGCATTGAAACTAAATAAATAGAAACTGATCCTTAAACTGAAAAATCCCGTCGTTGCTTTTGTTTAACCAAGGACGTTTAAACTTTCACTTGAAACTGTGTTCGTAAGAGGAGCGGCTTTGCTGATGCTCTTTTCTGATGTGACTTTTCTGTCTTTTCTTGGTGGACAAACGAGTATTAATTCTTATCTTGGAGCATATTAACCATATCCACAATTTTCAAATTTTGTAATATTTTGTCGCCTGTGTCTTCCACTCATATATCCCAGCCCTCTAATGATTGCCATAGTTAACTTGCGATTTATCGCACCTTTAAGTCTGTACTAAACATGCTGTTATTAATACTCTTAACAACATAGGAGTAGACTAATATGAACAAAATGAACAAAAGTATAATAACATTTGGTTTGCAGTCACTGTAAACAAATAAGGGGCTTTTTAAGAGCAGCGTTCCCTTTAACACAGTCACACAGCTGCAGTTTAAATATTTCTGTAAAATCTCAACTTAAACATTAATGTAATCAAATCAAATATAAAACCAAAGCTATTTGCCACTGCAGGGCATTAGCCAGTAGCCTTCCCTCCATTAGAGTCCAGAGCATGGGGGTGCAGAACCATTATAGCAGCTGCAAAGAGGGACCAACTCCATATGAAAGTCTATGTATCTGAATGCAGTGTTATTATATTCACATTTGGTGTAATGGTCAAGCGTCTTATATGGACAAAAGTAATGGGAGTGATGTTCGTGTCTGGTTTTCACGGGGTCAGCCGTCCCATTACTTTTGTGCATATTGTAGCGATCAGCACAGCAGGAACGTATCTCCCATGAGGCTTTGCAGTTGTGGGGTAGGTGGCCGGTTGACCTTTTTTGTTGAAATGGCAAGCAGGGATCTGTGTGTTGGAGTTGTGGTGGAGTACTTGGGCATGCAGGTGGGGGAGCATTGTTTTCTATGTGCAAAATTCTTTTTCAAAGCTGGCTAATCTGAGAAATAAAAATAAATTTTTGCTTGGAGGCAAGTGTGTTTTCGTGTTCTCTATCAGGCTCACCACAATATTAAATAGCTCAACGCTTGCGTTACTTCGGTGAAGGCACCGAACTTTCAAAATAACAGAACAAAACCTGTGTTAATCCATTTAATCCCACAGGCAACAATTGTTGCTGTTGTTTTTTTTTATTTTGAAAGCTCTAAAAGTGATGTTTTGGCTTTGGGCAGCTAATCAATGCCATGTGACTGGTGTGAATGGAGACATGACCAGGCCCCCTTTACATCCAGCCTGCACCTCTGGAAAGAGATGTCTGCTTCAAACTTGTACATGAGGAAGTTAGTAAAATACCTTAATTAACAGATATTACTAAAATATCTCCGCTGGGGGGGGGTGCCCTGCGCCGTGTGAGTAGTCGCAGAGGGTCTAGGGGTTCCCTACCCATTCCCTACACATGTACCACATTGTGAGTGTAAATAGGTCAAACTGAAGAATTTAGACTATGTGGTTTCCCATCAGCAACAATTGTTGCCGAGTATAAAAAAAAGAAATGAAAAAATTCAAACATATTGTGTGTTAGGGAAGTCTAAGGAGTAAAATGCATGCACTTATTTTGCACTGATTTTGTATGATAATATTGAAACAGTTACTTGATTGGTTTAATAAAAAATGCATGCAAGTCTATTGCAAATCTAATATTACTCATAATTCAAATCTTTTTGTTGTTGTTGACCTGCGTTAACTGTAGCTACTATTAAACTAAAAGTGGATCCTTATGGTTTAAGACAGGGGCTACTAAGGGTTTAAATATTCCCATACCACAAAATATTTCATACTTTCTGTGCTCATACATTTTGGCAGCAAATTAGATTACCAGCACTAACCTACATTAACTGTACAGATTTTAAAAGTTACTGCAGATGACCCTGGGCCTGCTGAGGCTGAAGATACTTTTTTATCAATATCCGCATACAGTCTCTCTCTGTTACTTATTCTTGCTCTTGCTCTCTCTCTCTGTCTCTCTCTCTCTCTCTCTCTCTCTCTCTCTCTCTCTCTCTCTCTCTCTCTCTCTACTGTTAATTGTGACATCACTCTTTTAAAGTTGTGCATCTTATTATCCTGCAAGAAATTTTAATTAAGAAAATAATTACTTTGCTTTAATTGCAGTGTCTCTCACGCAATGGATGGTATCTCAGTGTGCTTTGAGACAACATGCACTACGTCCTGCCCAAAATTCTCATTAGGACACCATTCAGCAGTGAGCGCATATTGATATCTGAGGGCTTTTTCATTTAAAGCATATCTTAATCAAGATCAATGACTCTGAACATTCTTCCTTAAAGGCAGTTTTAGAACTAGATTCTTTATTTATCTTTGTCACAATATTGCAGTTAAAGAATAGTTTCAAAATATCCAACATTTCCATTAGTCTCTCTCAACGGCTTTTTTAAGCACTAAAGGAATTAACTGTGTGAACTTCTCTGCTAATGAGAAGTGTGTCAGTGATGATTTAAGTACACTGTCCTTAACAGAACTGAACTGAAATCAGCAGTGTAGGGTAGGGGCCACCTCTGGTGTAATCCCTTTTAATTAACAACAGCAGTGAGTGACCCCACATTAACTTGGTGTGTGCACAGTGTAAATATGAGTCAAGCTTTGATAATCATACATATTCAGCCTTTCAGAGGAGAAGGCTTTGCAAGTATTTTACCAAAGAGAAGAGACAGAATTATAATAATATATGAATAAAATGCAAGGTATATTTCTTTTTCTTCAGTCCTGTTTTTCATGTGAATCACATCGCTCTTAAAATAACTGTTACAAATAGTTATAAAATAGTGTCTCACTTACCTCAGATTTGGATCAACTAAGACAGGTTTGTTGTCTAAATGTGTTCCTTTAGTTGCTGAATATAAGCATACTGACTTGTGGGATCTATTTAACTAACTCAGAGTCTCAGAACTATAAATCGACTCTTCATGGTTCTGTCCATCACTGATCCTGGATCAGATGGTGGCCTAGACTTTTGTCCCTGCAACAAGAAGGATGTGTTTTCAAATCCCAAATACTAGTGTCATCACTGAGGTTCAGATGGTGATTGGCTTAAATGCAGAGAAAGAATTTCACATTTTTCACACGAGACTTAAAGGGGCCACTTTACTTTACTCAATTGCCGCCTTTCTGTTTAGCTTCAAAATTTTTTTACCCCAAATAAATTTACCCCAAGTGTCGACAGACATAAACCTACACCCGTTTCTACACCTGGAGGCCAGTGCGCCTTTTAATGTAAATCAAATATGATAAACTGTGTTATTTTTTATGATTTTCATTTTTTTGGTCCCTTCATCACATAATGTTCACACAATATAAAGAGAAGCTGCAATGTTCACACTTCTTTAAAAAGAGCCTCACAGACATTTGTTGCACAACTAGAGCTGCACTCCATGTGTGCTGCACAAGGTGGTTGATGCTGCTATCACATTTTCTGCATTCAAGAAAGCAGATAAAAACAATCTTTCCATAACAAAGCAGCCTTCCTCAAAGTGGCGTGAGATAATGATCAGCAGTTTGACACTCTGCATGTGGTAAAGGGATAAGATCCAAACACCATCAGTGCTAATACGATTCACACGATAAGGAATCAATTGTCATTTTAACCCCTTCTGCATGTCAATATCAGATGATCTCTTTCTTCCCGTCCAGGATGCCTTCCTCTCAATCCATAATTGAAAACGAATCGAGGCTTAGGTGGCCGACACATCATTACTCTGCATCCAGAAAATGCTTTTATGTTTGCAGGTCATGCAGGTCATCATCAACAACGTTGTTACTTACTTTTCAAAGGGAAATGATTTTGACATAATTTAACTGTAAAGATTTAAGCAAAATCACAACATTTGGTTTGCAGCGCTCAGTGTTGTGAAAATCTAAAGCACTGTAAAAGCTTCATGGTTTTATGAAAATAACTATGAATGCACTGCCTAGTGTCTGAGACATTTTTACGATTGTTTTTAGGCCATCGATATTTTTTTTTATCTATTTTTGGCAGATCCCTAAATTATATTATATTTCTAACACATTTTTTGCAATGAACTTTACAAGCAAAAACAACCAGTTCGCTGGTGACTTTGGATAGTATATGAAATGGCTGCTTTTGTATTGTAGACGTTTGATTCCTAGTATCATTGTTGCAAAGAAATGAGTCAGTAAAGTGAAGTGAGTCAGCAAGTTTCTCTACAAATTGTCTACAAGCCTTGCACTGTATTAAGGAAACAAAAACATTTAACACAAAACTGATTGTTTCTCTTTGCAATATTTATTTGAATACTGATCCGAATACTGATTGTATGAGCATGTGCTTTTCATATAATATTACCACTGACTCCTAAAACAAGACTAAATCTATACAGTGAAGATACCTCACATAAGCATGTCACAATGCAGAAGAACAGATTTGCGATGAACATACAGTGAATGTTGGATTCAAAATCCACCATTCATTCTATATAGAAAATATAGAGTCATAATGAGTTGGATAGCTAAATACACTCTAAATACAATTCATTAATGCGGTGTTGTTTTAACTAGTTGGTTGACCCGTCTTTGCTCTAATTGTCAAGAGCTTTCTGTTTAAGAGTTATATTTTTGTTAAAATCTGTTAGAATGATGAGAAAGCTGGAGGATCGACATTGACAAGGGTACCTACCAACATGAATGTATGTAAGTATGTATAGTAGGGCAGAAAAGACGACTAGTACACTCGCTTGTATACACAATGCAAACTCAGCCTCTGATTGGCTTGCACTGACACACATTCCTTGGTTTAAGCCATTATTATAGTCTTAAAAAGGGCGGTAACGTTGGTGCGAGGGGAATCTAAACACAAGACCACAACAAAACAAGATACATGGCAGCAGAGAAGACAGACACACATCACATGTATGGAGGTACTTCACTTTAGACCACACAAACAGCCTGCACAATCTGCAAGTCAAAATTCACCAGAAAATTCAAGGTATCAGCCTTTGTTTTGTTTAGTTTAATTGTCATGTTAACTGTTAATATCACAGAGAACTTTATTAGAAGTTTGGATAACACCAAAAAATGTCTAGTCGACTCGACTTCGACTTGATGGATAAGTGGATGTGAAAATATATAGTCTTAAAGTATGTGTACCTGTTGGGTTGAAAGAAAACCAGTTCAAATAAAGAAATAACGCTCACTGACAAAGCGTTCAGCATCTAATGAAACACTGTGTCATGTTTCGTCTACATTAAACACCCTTCCAAGAGGGCAAGGTGAGATCGAACAAGAGATGGATGTCACCCAGACATGCAATCACATCCCAAACGTTTGCATGTGAAAGGTAAAGATATACGCCATCTCTCTTCAGATTAAATTATACATCACAGCTGTTACATCAGCCCTTGCGCTAATACTAATTACTCTGCAGCTATCGGATCCAGCTCTGTGCCACAGGGCTCATTCCCAGCTAGGGTGAAGTCCGCCATGCCACCAACAGGGCTTTGTGATTCGCTTTGGTAGATGTGAGGCTGCTGCTGATCAGTTGTGTTTCCTGTCACTCAGCATCTCTGTGTGGGCTTCTATATATCAGCACATAGATGAGAACCCGGATAAAAGGGGCTCTGACAGGCACTGGCAGGCTCCGCAATCGCACCCAAGCTGTGGGGGATCGGAAATAAGCGTCCAAGCCATCCAGGCGATCACAGTTCAGAGCGAGGAGTCGCATTACTGCCAGAGAGAATTACACACGGAGAGAAATGGTGAGATGGGCCATGAACGGTGGCACATTCATGGGAGTTATCATTTATTCATCTATTAGCATTTCATTGGGGCGTCCTGAGATCAGAGCGACAGCTCAGACCAGCCCAGAAAGCCAGGACAGCATACTGAGAGGATAACAGACACAGTTTATGCAGTTATCTATCTCTCTCTCTCTCTCTCTCTCTCTCTCTCTCTCTCTCTCTCTGTCTCTTTCTCATACTCTTTCTTTCTCTTTCTTTCTTTCTCTCTCTTTTTCAGAGGGCATACTGATTGGATACCTCGTGAATATTTGATGCCTGTTGCTGGAAACTGGCACTCCTGCTCTGGTTTCCTGGTACAGAGATATCACTCAGTCTTCATTACTCCAGAGAGTGATTGATACCTATGTTATAAGTGTTATTCCACAGGCACTCTCAAAAACGTGATCACATGACAATCAGTGACACTGCAGATTTCAGAGTTTCCTGAGTTTGTTTGATCAGTTGTGCCACATTGGTGGGCTGGACTTGGATTATATCAGACAGTAGCAGACCAAGCCTTTTTGGTCAGTTGTAGAATTTACCATGTATTATTGGTTGTTACAGTGTCTGGTAAACTTTGGTGCAGTTGTGATGTGAACAATTTCCTCCGGGATAAATAAAGTTTTCTGATTCTGATTCTGATTAAATTACAGGACAATTAGACTTTTTGTTGAATTACTTTTGGAAAAAAAACAAAAATACTTTGTGTTGGACTTAGTACATTACCAGATAAAATAGACACTACAATTAGAAGGAAATGCTATTTTAAGTACGCTGTGCAAAGCAGATGTGTTAAAAATGTATTAATTGTGGAAATAAATATATAACTATATGTACATTTATCTGCCTGCCTGATCCGAACACTTTGATACTTTGATCAAGTGTACGTTCCGCTATCAGTGCCCAGTTGCTCTCGAACTGCAATTGCAGCATGTACTATAACTCTGTGTACTATTGTAAGGTGTATTTTGGGCTTTTCAGTAATTGAGTGAATGTCTGAGTTTGCAAGCCAAGTTCATGAGGTGCTTTGCATGTAAGTTGTTCCAAACTCAAGGTACATCAAGGTACATCTAGCTTTCCTCTTTTCATTCAAAGCCTCCCATGGTGAAAGTGCATGGCCCCCAGTGCCCCTGTAATCCAGAACAGAACGCAGTGCTCTTCTCTGTCTTTTATGCTACAGTACATTCTGCACCAAGTTCATTCCCTTTAGCTCTCTAACCACTATTACAGTACAAAAAGAGTATAAATCAACTTAATGTCTATCTGCCATATCTACATATGATCAATTACTACAAACAGTAAGGTATGGAATGTATTCAACTGTGTTTAGTAAAATGATCTGGGCATCAGTCTATTATATAAAGCAAATGCTTATTGGCTTCTACTATATGCTTGTTATTTTACAAAGCACTGGAAAAAGTACAGAAAGTATTTCCCATTTAAACTGACCACGTGCTACAGATATTGCAGGTTGAAAATAGAAATGCTGTAGCTTTTCGTTAAGGAGAAGCAGCCAATATGCTGAGTCAACTTTTACAACTTGTATTTATTATACAGCTTTAACCCGGAGACAGCAGCATCCACTAATCCGATCATTCTAAAAAAAACCACTGACATCAGTTAAGATGAGCTGGACTCACACCTTGGGTTTCAGATGTCATTATTTCTTTTAGACCTGTGCTATATGTCATGCAAATGTCACAAAGCTGGCACATTATTCAGGCCGCTGTAACCAAGTTGATCTGAGTGGCGGAGGGCAGTGATTTTCCTGTAATAGCAGACACATCTGCTGCGTGGAGCACCACGGTTCGACCTTTAACAAGCTGAATTAGCATAAGTGCCTGTGTGAGAGCGGCCTCTGATCTTGGATCTGTCATGGCACTACTACACAGTGCTGGAGGTGGACTACATTAACATCCAGGACCACTCATAAACAGCTTTCACTAGCGTAGGTTTACCAAATCACACCCAAGAGCTGTGAAGGATTAGACACTAAAGTGAGCTTTTGAGCCCGTGTGGGGCTGAATGGATTGAATGGGGTAAAAATGTAATATCACAGAATTTACCAAAAGATATTTTGATGTTATAGTTAGCAGAAGTTATTAATTAAATTAATGAGTATGTACTTCCTAACTACAAGAATGTCAACCAGATAATGATGGGACTGTTTTGTTCTTTTCTATTTGTTCCCCGCAAGACTTCTGAAGCTGTGCTGGGGTGTCTTGCACCAAGTCATTAATAGGAGATCTTGTAAGTAATTGGGGCCTCCATGGATTAGACTAGATTGTCCAGCACATCTCACAGATGCTCAATCACTCAACATCTTCAACTCTTCATCATGCTCCTCAACCCATTCCGGAGCAATTTTTGCATTTGCATTATGTCAGAGCACCTTGTCTTGCTGAAAGAAACCACTTGTACTGGAGATAACGATTGTCATGAAAGGGGGCACTTGATCTGAAACAAAACAAAGTGGTACTTTAAACTTAGATATATTTATATATTTATAAATATAAAGGTTAACTTGTAACCCCGCTTTTTACCCTCACTGTTGATTTGTCTGTGTGCTGCTGTTCTGTTCTATGTTGCACTTATGGTCCAGGAGGACGATATTTTGTCTCACTGTGTGCTATATGTTTATGGCTGGTTTTACTTAATTTCTTATTTATTTACTTACTTACTTACATGTCAAAGAAACCTCCACATAGATGCCAGTACCCAAGGTTTCCCAGCAGAATATTGCCAGAGCATCACACTTCCTCTGATTTGCTTTCTTCCTATAGTGATCTCTTCCCCTGTTGAGCCTTTAGTACCCATGACCCTCTCTCCAGTTCTCTGGTTGTCCATCCTTGGACCACTTTGGTAGATACTAATCACTGTATAGTAGGATAATTTCCTTCTTTTAGATCTCCTGACCCAGTGATCCATTTGTCTCAACTTGGCCTTTATCAAAGTCGTTCAGATACTTACGCTTGCCCAATGTCCTTGACTTTAACAGATCAGCTTTAAGAACTACCTCTTCATTTGCTGCCTAACCTATCCCACCTCTTGGCAGGTGCCATTGTGACTGGATAGTCTGTGTTATTCTCTTCACCTATAAGTCATTTTAATGTTACGCCTGGTCAGTCTATATTATAAGAATGGTATAGAAAACACAGATGCAAATCCCTTAGAGTAACATTAGCTGTGCTACAGTACTTGGTGGTTTACACAATGACACTAGCTTAACTTCATCAACTGTAAATACATAAATATCATTTTAAATGAGTTAAAAACTCCTCCTTTTTGTGTCTTACTGATTAAAAGACCTTGTGTGCTGAAGTTTCCTATTAGGAAAATGTTATTGCACAAATGTTGATTTTTAACGGCTCAGGAGACTTAATAGAGACTCTCCTACAATTCCTCAGGAGAAACAGCAGTAGATAAATGTGGTCCCAATAAAGTTGTAAAAGTTGTTCGCTGCATTTAAACTGAGACTGAGAGATCCTTGTCATTAGTTTCAGAAATATCTGAGCAGCAGGAAATGCAAGTTGTCTTTACATCTGATCTAATTGTTATGTAGGAGAATCTACAGGGCCATTATAGGGTAATTATATCGACTGATCTAAATTACTGCATAATTCATTTCCTGAGATGTGAATAGGGACCATTTGTGTGATATAGCTCATCGATGTGAAATGGTTCATTACAGAGAAACCTACCAACTGAGATGTCTTTATAGTGGAGGAGATATGAGCCCAGGAGTCATGGTCTACAACACAAATATAAACATTTTGTTTATTCTGCAAACCACCAGTGAGCCTACATGTCTTCTGAGTTTATGTAATATGGATAATAGTAAAATAACAGTAAAGCTGAAATAAAGTTTCTTTGGAAACTATTTGCCTCATAACACCCAGCATGTAGCCCTCAATGATGAATTGATTGTTAAAAGTATGTTTTGCTCCAAAATCTCAACTCAAAAGTATAGTTCAGACACAAAACTATGTGTCAGACATCACACAGAGCATTCATCATTTTTTGTAGTAACAGTCTATGAAGAAGCTTTAAGTATTAAAGTCTGATTCCTATCACAACTGCTACTAACAGTTCTTTCTTAAAACAGAGCATTGGTTATGATTGACATTCTGCCGCCGCATTAGTTTTAAAGTTTGCATCTGTGAGCATAGATAGATCCGTTGGTCAGGAGCCTGGAGAGTCTTAAACCAAGGCCTATTTTTGTTCAGTTGTGTGAGCAGTGGGGATAAAAATATTGCCACGTTTCCCCTGCTGTGGACTGACAAGGTCCTCTGTTAAATCGTAACTCCACTGAAACCCAAAGGCCTGACTGAGCTTCAACAATGAGGCTTATTGATTATTATCTGGGATCACAAGGCATAAACTAAATGTCAATGTTTATAAGGATGCCCTCTTTTTGGAACTGGAATCTGTTGGCCACTGATTGCATCATACTCTCAGTGAGTAAACATGGACTCTCTGCATGCGGCTTATCTTGTGGTCCGGGTCAAAAGGTTGAAAAGCCAGTTCAGCTTCTAAAGGCATAAACAAACACTGTGTAAATCTTTCAATAGACGCCTTTTCAACCATACTGACATTTTTTCTTAAAATGCTTTGACTGACAACATGCACAGTCACTAGGTGATGAAACCGACATCTCTCATCAGACTCCATGTTCATATTTCTGCTGAAAGTTCGTGAAGTTTAAAATATGTGCTCACTGAATGAGGGAAAGTTGTATATCAGGGAGAACGATTAATGAAGGCAAAGTTTTCGTCCCGTTTATCCGCTCAAAATATGCCGGTCAGGGATTTATTTCCATTTCATGAGGGAAATGATTTTCATTCAGAACAGTATGTTCATTCATGAAGCCTTCATTAACACCCAGAAAGACATTCCTAATGAGTTGTTTACTTTACGAAGTTGTTCCCCATATTAAAGAGCCTGACCTTTCCTTAATCCCTCTTGATACTCCCTCTTTTCCTCATCTTCCTCTCTGTCTCTCTCTCTCTGTCTCTCACTCTCTGCCCCCCCTCTCGCGCTCTCTCTGCCCCCCCCCTCCTCTCTGTATCTGTCTCTCTTTGTGAATGGAAATGGTGTGGAGTATAAGGCAGCTGTCAGACTTTAATACTGACCTACTTCAGCAGAGCACTAATCTGCACTGGGCTCTAGACCTCTTTTTAATGGCTGCTATCATTATCACACACACCCGCTCACTCTCTCTTTCTCGCTCTCTCGCTCTCTCTCTCTCTCTCTCTCTCTCTCTCTCTA
>JBBPDC010000017.1:11552238-11563794 GCA_037974485.1 Hemigrammopetersius urotaenia
TGTGGGTGTGGGTGTTTGTGTGTGTGTGTGTGTGTGTGTTTGTGTGTGTGTGTGTGTGGTTGTGTGTGTGTTTGTGTGTGTGTGAGGTCAACAGATCTGTAACTTCAACCTCAGATCTGTAAACCAACAATATCTATCTGACAATATCTAGTCCCCCCCACACACACACGCGCATACACACACACACACACACTAATCGAGTGATCCTGCAAAAAAGTACTGAACTACTCACCTTTACCAAACAGAAAAAAAAGAGAAAAGTATTTTGTAAGTAAATCGCTAACAGAAGTGCTCACAGAAGTTGTGTGCTCACAGAAATGGGAGTTTAACTTAAAAAATTATAAAAGCTCACTGCCTTAATATGTAGTTATTGAACTGCTAATATGTACACAGGATGTCAGATCGTAATTAAAAGTCTAACTTATTAGAACTTAACTCTAAATTGTAAGGCACCCCATTTACTGACCTATTAAAATTATTTTTACTGTGCAGTTAATGACTGTTTACCAAGCTAAATGCTAAAAGCAACTCTCTGCATACAAACAAGCAAGATAAAGGCCTAGTCTCTGAACTAGAAAATACTCTCTAGTGTTAAGAAGTTATTCCTGAATTTAGTTTTAAATCTAAACTTCTCATTCTCTTCACTTTTTTTCAAGTTCCAGATGGATCATGAGGCAAATAACTGATCCTCGGCATTTGGAGGAGATTTTGTTTGTGACAGATAATGGAAAGCATGATGGATAATTTTGTTCTTTCGAAAGCTGTTTTTCCATACTGCTCTTAGTGTGTCCCTACTTGAATGTTCCTGGCAAAGTTTAGGATTTTCAGCTCTGCTAGAATGTAGTGAAATGAACTCGCAGTCTTAAGTATATAGCTGAGAGGCCCTTAAGGAATACAGTGAGGGTTTGAGGTGCATTTTCCTCTTCTTCTTCCACTACTCTGACAGTGCTGAGCAGTAGGATAAAAGAGCTCACAGCAGAGATCACAGCGGTGCACTCTGGAGTTCCTGACCTCCACAAAGAGCATCACTCTTAGTAGCAACCTACAATTCCCTGTGTGTACATGAGTTTATGTGTAAGCTCTAAAATATTTGAAAATCTAACATAGTATCAATATAAATGAAGAGAATAATTGTACTTTAGTGCTTCCTCTCTGGACTCCTCCTCTTTTTTAAGTATCTGTTTGATATTAATGAAACTGGTTAAACTGCTGTACTTTTTTAGGTAGAACTGATGAAATATTCTTACAGTGTAGTAAAAGTAGACCCATCCATCCATAAGCAATTTCCCCCAAGATCGATGAAGTTTCTGATTCTGTTCCTGATTATCTGAGCTGCTCATCCTTAACCGGTGAAGCCTATCCCAGCAGTCATGGGGTGAAAATCAGAGAATCATCCTGGCCAGGTCCATTTCATAAAATGTAGATCTTAAATGCCTATCTTGCTTGATATACAGTAGAAGTGTGTGTAATTTTTTCTAAATAACAAGATTTGATGAAAAAACATTCAGACAGTAGAGTCATAAAGAATAAAGTCAGTTCCTATTGATCTGCATACATCTGCACTGTAAAAACCTGAGGTAGTGCTTTATACACATGCACAGTTAAACAGCTCCACCAATTTATTTCCCAAAAGATGCAAATGTTTAGAAAATTTGATAAACATGTAACATTTACTATCTTACAACTACGAAGGCAGCTGTACACCTACTGGTGCTTTGTGGCGATCCACAGAGGGCCAGTTTGAAATGCAAGTGTGTCAAAGGCCTTTCTTCACACTTAAATATTTTCGCTGCCTATCATAATTACCCTGTCAGCCAATTGCATTTATCAGTGTGTGACAGTGAGTGCCAGCGGTGAGTGTGAACTCCTTCTAGCCTGTTAGCGTCATAATCTAATCAGAGCGCAGGACCATCATACTCAGTGTGTGTTCTTTCCTAATCAGCCATTTCCCCTCCGTTTTCCCCTCCTTCCCCATCGCTCGTTAGCTTAATGGTCTTTTCACAGAGCGACAAATTGTCTTAATTGATTTTCTCAAAGTCACAGCAAAGCTCAGAGTGGTTCAGGGTATTCAGGGGCTGTCCTACTAACTTTGAGGCCAAAATCATGATTAACTGTGTGGTGCTCTTAGAGTGGTCATATTGCTGAGATTTGATTTTGATTGTACTGGAGTGCATTTGAAGTGTTTGTAGGCTTCTAAAAAAGGCTGCAAAAGGCTTTTTCTTCTTTTTTTGACCAGTTCCATCAAAGAAGTGGTGTTGTTGAAGGACATTTCAGAGGAGGGATTCTGAAACTTTTTTCCATGGACCACCACCACCACCACACTAAAAACCGTTGTTTATTTGTAGTTGTTTATATGATTCCTGTGGTGGGTGTATAGTTACAATCTGAAGATGACTTAGTATTTAATTAAGGGTGGGCAATATGTTTTTTTTTATTGTGGTGAATGGTATGTAATTAGAATATGCAGATGGCTTAGTATTTAATAAGAGTATTTTATTATCATCTTGATGAATGGGATGATTTGCATATTGTGCATATTGTGAGTATTGGCAGTACTTGAAGAGTATCAGTATAAAAAGATTCTAATAGATTTAGTGCAGTTGAATGAATGAATCAAAATTCTGATGCATGTGTGACAATGTCTTGTGTTATAATATCTTTGCCACATCGACCACCACTGCTTCAGGTGTGGAGTGGAGCGGAGGAGATTGGTTTATGTCCAAGTTTGGAAACCTCAGTGGGAGTGACAGACAGTTTTTATTTTGGATACAGTGTAGCACAAGTCCCTACCCATGTGACACTATTTAAAAATGAGCAAATGAAGCCAGTGCCCCCACGAGATTCCAAATTGAGAACCAAAAAATAAAAAAGATCATTTGTCAATGAGATATTGAATTCTGAATATGTTATCATTCAAGTAACACGTTTGAAAGTAAGTACAAGTCAGTATCCATTTAGGAACCTTTTATTTTTAAGAGTGTGGACTGTAGAAGTAGAGAGAAGAGGAGCACAGCATGCGCCTGAAGCTCCCGTTCTAGTTACGCACTTATCCATAAACTCTTGTCCGCTGTTCACATGGTGTACATTATAGTCTAATATAGCCTAGGTTCAAATGACCCTTTCTTGTTTTAAGTGCACATGCCCCCTGGAGAAATTTGGGTTTTAGCTTATTGCTTTCCCCCCAAGGTGCTGGGATTTATTTGGAACTGCAATGAACACTTCAGGCAAAAATCTTCAGATACGTGACAAATTCAATGAAATATTTTAAGAAAACACAGAGGGAGTTTAAGGTCTTTCAGTTTTTGTGCAACTTGCTTAACTTTAATTGCTCCTTAAGGGTTTTCTTCAGGGAAACTTTAAGGCATCACTTAAGAAGTTTTATTCAGGGACACGGTTTTGGCTTCTCTTGGGGAATATACACAGTCTCTCTCTCTCTCGCTCTCTCTCTTTTCGTCACCCCCCCTCTCTCTCTTTTGTCTCCCTCTCTCTCTCTTTTTCTGTCTCCCTCTCTCTTCCTTTCTGTCTCCCTCTCTCTCTTATTCTTTGTTTGTGTGTATGCAGTTTGGTGCCCAAAACAGAAAATGAGTGTGCGAGAGTTTGTGTGTATCTGTATCTATGCTGCAGACAGCCATTCCTCACTCCATACACTGTACTGACACTTCACCATACACACATCCATTACATTTTGCATTTGGTCTCCGAAGAGCAGGACAGGACAGGAAACAAAGTTTTGGAGACAGGGATGATGGAACAAGATAGAGAGACAGAAGGAGAGGCAGAGGATGAGTGGGAGAGAGCCAGAGAGAGAGAGAGAGAGAGAGAGAGAGAGGCAAAGAGGAAGGAAGTGAGAAAGAGACGGAAAGAGAGAGGGCGGAGAGGAAAGGAAATGTAAATTATGAATGATGATGTGGTTGTAATAACTACATCATTCTGTCTATAATTTAAAACTAAATCCTGTGAGATTTTGTTACAGGAAGTAAAGGCTGAATATCATGAGTGTGGCTGGAGTACAATTCGACGTTCTCAATGAGATGCAGGAATTGTTGAGTGACAACCTGTAGAAGAGAGCAGGAGAGAAAAAGACAGATAGAGAGAAACAGAAACATATGTGGGAGAGAGATTAAGGGGCAATGAGAGTATGCATAGAGAGAGAAATGAATAGAGAGTGTAAAGAGACAGAGAGAGAATATGAATAAGGAGTATGTGGAGAGTACCAATGAAGAGAGTATACAGAAAGAAAGTATTAATAAATGAGTAAATGTAGAAAGTATGAATACAGACAGTGGAGTAGAGAGACTATAAACAAAAAGAGGGTATGAGGGATGAACAGAGAGAGTAAATATAAAGAATATGAGCAAAGAAGATGAATAGAGGCATACAGTGAATCAAGAGAGAGTTTGAGTAGCAAGGGAGGTAATAAACAGTGTAAAGCGATAGAGGGAGAGAAGAGAGTGTGATATACAATGCTTACGAGTAAAGAGTAAATGGAGAGTATGAGTAATGAGAGAGAGAGAGAGAGAGAGAGAGAGAGAGAAAGAGAGAGAGAGAGAGAGAACTTTTTTCATTGTTTACTTTGGAGGTCACTTTTCTGCAGATCTTCCTGGGCTGTGAGTGGCATTCCTGAGATTTATGCTGACATTTCTCAGTTTCTATAAATAAATGGCAGCATCTGCACAGAGCGGTAAATGCTAGCCCCACACTAGCCTGCAGCCTTCATTAGCCTCCTTGCACTCATCTTCTCATCTGTCCATCCAGACTCGCTCCCTGCTGAGAGACAGGCCGGAGAGAAACTGGGCTCATTTTCATTAACATCAAAGCGGGGTCAGATTTCTTCCCTCATCTTTCAGTGTAATTCAGCGGGCAAAAAACACACACATACACGGACGCCGCGGCGATGTTTTCCGTTATCCAGTTATAAAATGAGAAACAGAGAATTAATCTGATAAGGAGAATAAAAGAATTTCAACTAACTCTTTCACAGCTGAGACCATCCAAACTGAAGCCTGAGAGTCAAATCCCAGCTCCACAGGCTGCTGGGCCAAGAAACTTTAGTGAAATATGATAAGCACAGCCTGAGAACATGCCTGGAGCCACAGCTACAAGCACATATACCACAGCAGCGTAAAAACACGGCAAGCTCCAAAGCCAGGGCTGAATGGACAACCAGTCAAACATAATGGGAGACAGTGGAATAAAACTGGCTTTAGGCAAACAGAC
Organism: Hemigrammopetersius urotaenia; assembly: GCA_037974485.1. Classification (NCBI taxonomy): domain Eukaryota; kingdom Metazoa; phylum Chordata; class Actinopteri; order Characiformes; family Alestidae; genus Hemigrammopetersius; species Hemigrammopetersius urotaenia. Next base: position 11,557,456 of record JBBPDC010000017.1, read on the forward strand.
ATTCCTTCCTGCAGATGTGTGTTTGTGTGGATGTTTACAGGAATGAATGCATCAGTTTTATTGGTCCATGTGGACTGTAATAGGCGATTACATCTTTCGTAAACTGTATTGCAGCCAAATAATTTTATAAGCGCTTCAAAGCAGTTGAAATTCCTATATAACTTCCATTTAGATCAGAAACAAATGAACTGATGAACTAAGGCAGCTCTTTTATTGTTATTACTGTTATTAAATATTGTTAGCTAATATGTTTGTTGTATCCAAAGTCCTGTTTTGCTTTAATTTAGTAACCACGATCCTCATGGCAGACTGCCAGTGAGGAGAACTGTCTAGAAATAACACTGGGACAAAACACTTCATTTACTGTGGTAGGGTTTTATAGACTCCATCCACTTTTCCACAGTAGGTGAAATGGAAAATGTTTTAAATAGATACTAGATTTTGGTTATTGTTAATGAATAAAAATGACATTATTAGGCCTTCTGTGAAGCCCCTTAGGGTTCCCCACAGCAAAGTTCTTGTATCATCAGTTTTGTTTCTTTATTTTATTTACGTCATTTCAAATGACAGGCTGCCTTTCTCACTGGATCAGAATTTAATGATGAATGGGTACAGAACAAAACGATATTGCATGGTCATATTTCAGGTTTTTCATCTTGGATTGGCTCTCCTGGCTGTGCTGTCATAGCTACACACACCAGACATTTATTTATTTATTTATTTACACATAGGCACCCCATGACTGGTTCTTGGCTTTGGTTTTTCTGTTAGTGTCTAGTGTTTTTCCTGGTGGTTTTGACCCTTGCCCTGGTCCGTGGTTTCTGAAGTGAGCAGTTCAGCTGCCTGGCTGCATGTTTTTTTGACCCCTGCTCGCCTCGAGGAATACAAGTGTTGGAGTTGCCTCAGGAAAGATACATTGCACTTGCCTCTCAGTTCAACTTCACCAAACTTCCCAAACCAACTGACAGAATGTCACATGCTGTGTAGACATTGTATGCATTCTGTCAGTTGTTTTGTGAAATTTGATGTGTAGCAGCACTTGTATCTACACCCACTCTCAATAGATTTTACATCTGTTGGAATCCACAGTGTATTTGCTCTGTGTGGGTTGCTCATTGCTCTGTGTGTTTGTTCATCATCAGGAAACTCTTGCATCCTGCTTCACCTGTGTCTCTGGAGTCCTCATTTCTTACAGAAGTCGTGATTGGAATGGGTTCCAGGTAGAGAGAGAGTTCTGGCAGCATGAAAGTCCTGGGGCAGAGCCAGAACCATTGGGGCCTAAAGCCTGAGCCCAGTGAGGATCTGAAATGTGTATGAGAGAGAGAGAGAGAGAGACAGAGAGAGAAAGAGTACATTGCCAAGGTTGTGTCTGAATGGCTAAATTGTTGTAAATGTCCTCAATCTGCTGCCTTCTCCAGTAAGAGAGGGCACAGAGAGCAGCACAGACAATGCATGACGTCTCATACACACACACACACACACACACACACACACACACACACACACACACATACACACGCACAATTTCATCTTTTCATCTTCCATGCTGTAGGTAGAGATGGATTTGATTGGGCAAGGACAAAAGTATGAAAGGAGAAAAAGTGGGGGTGCGATATTTGTAGTTGAATTAAAAGGCGAATGAATAAATGTGACAAGCGTGTTACGTAAGCTCTACTTTTAAAAAGTCAGTGGCACATCACAGCAGCAGCTCTTCAAAAGACACTCATTAAAAACAGAGTCACTGATATACATACTGTGTGTGTATTGAGGGATCATTCTTCTCAGCTGCTACCTAGATGATCATAACTATATAAGGTAAAATATATGGACAAGTCCTTTAAAGTCTATTTATTACAAGTGGGATGTTTATGCAAGTGAAGGTTTTTAATAGCATAGTTTAAAGTCAACCGTATGTCAACATGCAGGTGGTTCCTGTCTGCGGCATCACATCCATTGAAACATTCATGTTTATCTGTACTCTTTAATAACCAAAGCGTCAAGCTACAAATAATTGGTGGTGGTGGTGGTGGTGGTGGTGGTGGTGGCGGTGTAGTGGGTAGGATACTTGCCTCTAGACCAAGAGGTCATGGGTTCGAATCCTACCCTCAGCACCACCAATGGGCCCCTGAGCAAGACCCCCAATCCCAAGTTGCTCCAGGGAGACTGTCCCCTGTAGCTAGGGATTGGAAGTCGCCTTGGATAAAAGCGTCTGATAAATGCCGTGAATGTAAATAATTAACAAAAGAGCTTCTGTTTTTGTTCACATCAATAATCGAACATAAAAGTCTAATAAACAATATAATCTTTTTGAAGACTCTGGGCTTCTAATTTGTAACAAAGATTTCAAAATGTTCAAATGTGGTTGCAAGTATGAAAACAACACAAAATTACTCGGATTCTTAGTCATTTGAGTTCTTATGGCTTGAAAAGACTTGAGATCCAAAATGGTAGAAACACAGAGGTTCCTCACTAGTCAGAATAGTCAGAACACCTTTTCTAAGTGTAGGACATACATGGGTTAACTCACACGTGCACATGCAGGTCGAGAGTAATTGTAATGCAGGCTCAGACGTTTGCCCACAAGAAACTTAGGACAGCAGACTAGCCTGAAAAAGCAGAAAAGCCAAAACATAGTAAATATTACATGTAGCTCCTTTCAGTCCAGTTTTTAGATATTGCCCCAGTCGTAGACTAATAAAACACATTTCAGTGGAGAATCCTCATTGACAGTCCACTTGAGTTCATGGCTCTGCTGGATCTGTATCTCTTTAGATGTTGAGTGTAGATTTGTGGTTTGTTTGAAGCTTGTGTGGAGATATAGACCTGTGATCATTTTTATGTATGTATGTATGTATGTATGCATGCGTGTATAAATGTACAGTGCAAGTGTGTGTGTGTGTGTGGGGGGGGGGGCAGACTCTATTTCTGCCTCTGTTTGTGTTATGAATATGAACGAGGGCAGAGTTTACACTTATGCATAATATGCATTAATCCAGAGTGACACCCTACCCGTGGCTGCTTCAGAGGGAGAGAAACAAACATCACCTCCAGCTTTTTTCAGCCATTTGTGATAGTGGAGCTGCCAAGTGAAGAGGAAGCTTTATTTAGACTTATTAACACACAGCGAACAAAGCAGAGCATAAAGGGCTACAATTACTGTCTCTCAGTTCTGGTCACTCTCAGTGTTTACACCCACCAGCAGCCATATCCTATTCACTGGAACTAATGTCGACTCCCCTCAGCTGCTTCGGCAAGTGCTATTAAGTTGGGTGACTGTACTTGAGATGAAAGAAAAGGGATACCTTATTTTATGAACATCAAAAAATATATATATTTCATATAATGGTCTTTGCCACCAGAGGTACAGTGTCTTACATTTTCGTTTTTGTGTGTTTTCCTATCTATTTGGGCCTAAAAAAATACTGCACAGGACAACAGAGGACAACAGGATGATTTCCATGTGAAAATTGAACTGAATTTAGAAAATGAAAAAGTGATATTAACCCACTTTCAATTTGATCAAAACAATACAATTCTTTATCCCCCTTCTGTTGCTTGTTGCTTGCAAGGACAACAGTGAATTATAAGTCATAGAACATAAGTAGTACTGCCTTTTTTTATTCTCTGGATATTTTAGCTGTGATAGTCCTGGAAGCATGTTTTCTTTTTGATTCTTTTCTTTTTTTCTTATGGCTTGCCATTTCAGTCCTTGTTGCCATCAACCCTGTCACATGACACATCACTGGAAAGCCCAGGGTGTCTTCTACAGAATATGATAGGACTTGATGGGGTAACCAAATAATTAAGGAAAATACAGGTAACCAAAATGTCCATTATAAAGTACATAAAGGAGGATATAGACAGAATAAACACATTTTTCTTGGTTTTTGACACCAAAGATACACCGAAATACCAGAGGTATCTAATCAGCGCTCTCAAAAACAACCCTGAAATCATATTCTATGAGGAAAACATGAAAGATATTTGAGGAAACATCTGATGAGAAAGAGGTACTTGACACAGTTATTAGGTCTTCAGACAAAGAAGCTGCACCTGTGGCTGAAGTTGCTACTGTTTAGTCTGAGACTTTATAATCACAGCAGTTAACTTTGGATCAAAACTAACACTAGAATTCTTTCTTTTCACCCAGCACTTTGAACAACATGGAGGACATAATGAAAAGTCAAACCTGTATGAATCAGAAACACTACAAGGTAAACCTTGTTGCGAATTTAAACATCTTTGATTGGGACCTCCAACACCATAATGCCCCTGTCACTAGGAGTGACTAGGAGTGCTACAACTTACTTTGTTCAACTTGCCCTCACCCCCTCACCCCTCACCCCTCACTCAATTATAATTAACTTTGCTTTTTCAGTGACAACATGAGGATCAGAAAAGTCTATAAAATCAATAAATCAGTAAACAGAATGATCTGAGGCATGCTAGAAGTCTAAATTCATTATTGATTACATGTGCAACCCCCCTGACTTCAGTCAAAATGTGATCAAAGCAAGAAGCTCATTTTACAACAGTCTATAAAAGTAATGATGAAAATGTTTGCCATGTATCAAGAAAAAAAAGAGAACTGCCGATCATGCACATCACTTTATTTAAAAAATGCGAGTATAATATTATGAATTGGCAATGTCTAGCTTTCACTACTTTACTTCTGTGATTATTTTATATTTATAAGTACCAATATCTTCAGTTAGGGGTGTACACATTTTATCTGCACATTTGAATTCTACAACACTTTGTGGCCTCAAAAATTCTTGATTGTCAATAAATCAAACTCCAGCAGAGCAGATGTATCACACATGATGATGAACCTGAGGGCTAAAAGCCCAATAAGAATGAGCTTTCTTTTTGTTTATTTATATTTTTGAGATTTTATTATTAAAGTTATTTTAATTATGTGTAGTATTAAATTAATTATTGTTTAACAAACAATTTTTACCCCCTTTGCAATATTCATTGCAATATAATTGTAATAAAACAAAGAATGAACATATTGTTTTTAGACACAAAGTAGACACCATTTACACAATTTACTGTATCCTGAGTCCTTTGATATGTTCCCTGTCAGTTCAGGATGATTTTAAGACATACATGTGTACTTTAATACCCTGGTGATGCATTTTTGTAACGACCCCTAAGAAAATAAATTTTCTTAGGTTGAAATATAGACTATTGTTATTTTGATTGAAATATAGACTATTGTTATTCTATTGGTGAAAACATTTTGACCAACCAAATTTCTACAAACATTTGGAAATATTACTATGTTTAAATCAACACAACATCTCTGAGAACACTCATTAAATGGGTTGAAATTCTATTTTTGTTGCAATTATCTGGGAAGCATGATGGTGTGAAATGTGATATTTTGAGATTACAATACTATAGCAAGAGATCTGGATGTGTAAAAAGGCTTAGGCTGTATAAGTACCTGTAGCTTATAACCGTGCATGGAAACAGTAGTCTCAGATGTGTGGGTTCGAATCCCAACTGCTAGTGTCATCACTAAAGTACCCTTGAGCAAGGTACCATGCCCACACACTGCTCCCTGGGTGCCCCTCATTGGTGGCTGCCCACTGCTTCACTTGGTGAATGGTTTAACTGCAGAGAAAGAAGTTCCCGCTGTGGTGTGTTCACGTGTGACTATAAGGGGCCACTTTACTTTAAGAGTCACAGATGTTTATATCTTACAAGCTTTAAGATATTTAGGGTTATGTAAAGCAGTGGGCAACACTGTCACCCCACAGGAAGAAGGTCCTGGGTTCAATTCCCAGCCAGGGCAGCTAAGGGTCCAGTCTGTGTGGCGTTTGCATGTGCTCCCCATGTCTGTTTGTATTTCCACTGGCTGCTCCAGTTTCCACTCACAGTTCAATGACATGCACATCAGCTGCATTGAAGATCCTAAATTGCACCTAGGCGTGAGTGTTTGTCTGTGTATCTGCCCAGGATGTTTTGCCACCATTCATGAGCATTGAGATCCTGGAGAGGAAAAACAGTTCAGATTACACAGATCAACAGGTCAAAATCATCAGAGACAGGTTTATGTGGGTTTTGTGGTGTTTTTCATGCTGATTTCAGATCTGTGTTTAGTTTTTCCCACATGTACAGTTTTTGTGATGAAGCTAGTTATAAATTGCACAATAGTTGGTATAATTAGTATATAATAATCATATGCTAAGCATGTTTGAAGAAACAGTGGTAGCTGACTGACCCTGATCATTATATCTATACCACGGTGTGGCTGTCACGTTCCCCTCCCGTCCATGTGTTGGGGACCTGAGAGAACCACGGGAAGCCGGCATGCTGGAGTCGAAGTGT
>JBBPDC010000017.1:11591123-11609151 GCA_037974485.1 Hemigrammopetersius urotaenia
TATATGTATTTATGTATATACATCTGTGTCATTTTTGTCTATTTACTGTCTAATATCACTTTTATTTTAGAAAACAACCACCCCACACACTCTCACATGTAGCATATATGTGTATGTGTGTGTGTATTAGACACTAAATGGACAAAAATGGCACACATTAATTAGGTATTATGCTTTTTAGTATGTTCCCCTCACTACTACAATATAACATGCAGCGATCATCTATTTTCGGTATTGTGTGTTATTTTCAAAAAAGAAACAATCCTTCAATTTAAAATGGGTTGTTTCTTCAATTTAATTTCTATGTATCTACCATATGGACTGAAGGGAGTGAAAGGTATTTGAAAAACCTTGTTTCAAAATACTACAACAGGCTCTTTTATTAAAAAAGCAAGATCAGAGGGATTTTTTCATGATTAATTTTTCATATGAGCTCTGTAACAATGATGCATAGCTGTTTCATTTTATTAATGCTGATGGAGGAGCTAATGTTCACATAAAATCTGTAAAAAAGCATTTATGTAAAATGACAGCATAACAACAGCGTCACAACTGTTTTATTTTTTAAACAAAGCTGCATGTGCACCCTAACATATAAACACACACATACACACACAACCCTCCTTAGGGCTTTGAATACAGTAACCTTTGATACAAACATCACAGCTGCGTCACTCAGCCTCATTTATCCAGTCTGACTGGAGGGGATATATCACATAGACACGCACACACACACACACACAGGCTCACTCCTAAGAGACACATCATACACAAACAAGCACACACACAACCCAGGAGTCAATCAACCATATGCCAGCTCAGATGATATTCATATGACCCCAAGTGATCAAAGATTTAAAACCTCAGCTGTGTTGAAAGATGTCATCTGTTTGTGAAGGTTGTTGGAAGGACATTCAGCACAGCCCTCCAGGCTTTGCTAGGAAAAGTCTGATTCATTTTGCAGTTCACAACACCATTTGACAGCTGAGAGATACCATAATGTGTGAAAAACACACTCATGACCAAGCATGTTAGGGCTGTGACTAAGAATTCAACTAAATTTTTCGAAATGTCTGCATAGTTCAGTCACTGATATGCCAACATATGAAAATTCTTTTCTTTAGGTGCTATTTTACCTTACAGTGTGCTGCATGTACCGTGTCAATTTATGCAAGTCCGAGTCAAGTCTAGGGTCCTAGTCCAGCCTTGGGCCTATGTAGTGCGATTCCAAGTCAACTTAAAGTCACTGAGCTCCAGCTCCTAGTCCAGTCTTAAATCTCTTCTGTGTGAATCTGAGTCAAGTCCAAGTCACTGGGGTCAAGATCTTAGTAGAGGCTTTAGTCTGTGACATCCAAGTCACTAGCGCCCAGGTCTTAGCTGAGTCTTGAGACTTTGTTGTGCCATTCTAAGTCACTGGACTCTAGTTAAATCTTAAGTTTCTGACATGTCAGTCCAAGTCACATTTTGAGTTTCTGACGTGCGTCTGAATCTCTGCTGTGTGAATCTGAGTCAACTCCAAGTCACTAGGATCCGGGTCTTAGCTGAGTCTTGGGTTTTTGTTTTGGAAATCCTTGTCTCTGGGGTCAAGATCTTGGTAGAGTCTTCAGTCTCTGATGCGCAAGTCTGAGTTAAGTCCAAGTTACTAGGATCCAGGTCTTAGTCTTTTTGCCATGCAAATCCAAGTCACTGGGGTCCAGGTTCTAGTTAAATCTTAAGTTTCTGTCCTGTTTAGGTTCTAGTACAGTCTCGAATCTGTGTTGTGCAAGGGGCTCAGGTTCTAGTTGAGTCTTGAACCTTAGTGGAGTTTGACTACATGAGTCAGAAGTCTGAGTCAAGTCTCTGAGGTGTGAGTTTTGAGTCTTTAGCAGAGAATTTCAGTTTAGTATCAGGCACCTGTGTTTGTAGCATCCTGTTAAACAGCAACTAAACAATTGCAGTTATTTCATCAAAGAAAAAACATCCATCTGACTGAACTGAAGCACAGAATCATAGCATTTTGAAACTGATGGGTGTATGTATACCAGGTTTGTTTGACCTGTAAGGGCTAACCAGGTTACGTTTTAATGTAGTCTGTAACTAACTATTAGCTGACAGCTTCAGTTCCTTTAGCTACTGTATTTCCTGTCCATCAGACTGAAGGTTTTTCAGCAGTGAAAGACTGGTTATTTGAAAACGTACTGACTCTGATGCCATGGTGATCTGAGGAAGAATGACTTGGCAAATAATCTTGAGTCAGCTAAGAAGAGTCTGAAACAAGGCAAAATCCCATACTTTTTCCTTTCTGCCATGAGTGGCTTTGCTTATTGCAAAACTATGGTAAAACAATATGTCAGAGATCAGGAAATGTATTCAATATATTTTTTGTTGTAGTTTATGGAGACATTTTAAACTAGTGGCCATTTCTGACTCAGTCAACTAGAACAATGTTTTTCATATCAAACCACTCTGAAGGCCTTTGGTAAAATCTTAACCATTCATTTGTGCAGAAATGCTGAAAACTCTATGGATGTTATATAGATTATGTAGGCCTGAATTAGACTGACTGAGAAACACTCTTACACATAAGGACTCAGAAATAGAGAGGAACTTCACACGCGAGTACTTTTCAAAGATGTTTGAAATACAGAGTAAATAGTAATATGATTCAATTTGTCAGAGTAGCCAAAACAACATTATCCAATTTTCCTTATTAACTAACTGTAGCAGAGGTGTTTCGCTCCCAAGACTGAATTATCTGCCTGAAATAATGGCTCCATTTTCAGCAGTGTGAATCGTAAGTGCTAAGAGCCTCTGCAATTATTACTTGAAGCTTAAGAGTGAGAACATGTCCTGATTTGACTGTGATTGACTCAAAAGTCATGGGCTGAAATGTAGGACATTCTGTTGCTTTAACAGAGGTTGTAGAAGTACAACGCACAAATGTGAACACACTGTACATGGGAATCATCGTCTTCAATCTTCTAGGTTGTCCTCAGAAGCTCAGTGGGGAGAACATGAGGTGAATATTGATGAGATATTATAAATGCAAAAGAATGACAGAAGAGATATTTGCTTTTGATGGATTTTAGTTCCACTGTGTCTTGTTGGCTAAAGCTAAAACGGATACAGAGTTATACATACACATACACACACACACACACACATATATATATATATATGAAATTAACACAGTTTTTAAATCCTTTTTTAAAAAGTTTGCTGCTTTTTTGCTTGTGGGGACCCTGCAGTGGCGAAGTTTTGGTTTTATTTTTTATTTGATTACAGTAATGTTTAAGCTGAGATTTATAAGGAATATTTGAACTGAAGTTGTGTGACTGTGTTAAAGGGAACACTGCTGTTAAAAAGCCACTTATTTGTTTAAAGTGTTTACATGACAGTACATGGTAGACTGTTTCCAATTAGAAAATGTTTCGGTGAACAGATAGGATAGACAGAAGTGAATGTAGTGCATAAAACAGGTAACCACTTTATCGATGTCTAGGATACTGACATTTCTTGTCCTTTTTGAATTGCTATTAAGGTAGAATAACATTACTACGCCTTCACAGAAAATTCATAAAAAATGTATTCCATCTGAATAGTACTTAAGATATAAAAGAATATAAACAGACAGCAGGCTAAATGTTGTCTAACAATACAACAGCTCTTACAAATGTTTTTAGCTATAAAACATATTTTTGTCCATTTGTACAGGTAGCAGCATGTCATACAGTGCCAAAACACACATAAGCAAGAGCATTTAATTACCTTGACAGAGCTTAGGGCAATTTTGAGATCACTCATGCATGCCGTTTACACAATGCACAATTAACAGGCTAGCTTCCATTGCTTGGAGCTGTGCACAAAATAACAGAAAAGCAACATTCTTCTCACTGGTCATTGTTTACATTTATGGCATTTAGTGACCTTGACAAGTAGTGACCTTGACTCTGTGACATGATAGTGTGTGTTATGCTGGTGCAAGTGCGAGTTGCGAGTGCAATGTTTTTATTAAAAAAATGAGAATAGTCCAGCAATAACAGTATTTAGCCTACACTGTTCCTGTGGCCAGAAACTGATCAATAGAGGAATGGGTGAAGGGCGAGAAAGTATCAGTAAGTGCATCATTCAAAATAAATAAATCTCTGATTCAGAATCAGAAAACTCTACTGATGTTGGAGGAAATGAATAAATCCAATAAAGCCTCCACAGAAAATACTCAACATGAAATAGACTATGCTATAAAAACAAATGCTGGGGTATAAATAGTTAAATAAATCACTAGTAACACAAATGATGGTTGGATGTATGTTACTGCACATGGTAGAAATCAGTAGTATATAAGGAACTCTGACATAAGTATTGAACTTTCACATGGTAAAACTACTGCACATCATAATAATAACATATTGCACATAGTGAAATGCTTTCACCCAATATGAAAACTGCACGATGTTGCAGTCCTAACACGCGGCTGCAGACTACTTTTAGGTATTTGTTCAGTGTTGGTGCCTGTTCATTACGATGCCTGTGAGGCACTTACGTTCTGTCCTTGAAGAGTGTTCTTTTCCCTGTTTCCCCATTTTCTGCTGCCTAAGGAACTAGTTCAGTCTGAAAACTTCCATGAATCTGAATTTGAAGAGTTACAAAAAAGTTGCCTTAAATATGTGAACACAGGCCCTGATCACAAGGTCAACACCAGGCTGATAATGAAGTCCACCGGGATGTAGGATTGAGATGTGTCTCTGTCTCTCCATAAAGTTTTCCTCTCATCTGATAAAAGAACGAAGGCCACAGTTGGAGGTTTGAGACAGAGCAGAGAGGACGGCCACTGCTGCCAGCGCCTATCAGCCGCAACATCAGCTCCCTTCAGCACCCATCAGCACCCTTGCTGCCAGCGCACCACACATTAAAGGATGTATGAGGAGGATTTTCTTTCTTGGCCCGGGGTTCTCTATGGGTGTTACTAAATGAAAGAAGAAAGCCTACGGGAGAATCTTGACATTTGGGCAAAGACATGCAGGAGACTTTATCCTGCTGTTACACTCACTGCCAGATCCAAGGGCATCCATCGCCCTCCCTAAACTGGGGGCGCTAACATTTCGCAGAGTGCATATGCAATGAACAATAAAATGATAAATGCTATGCCAAATCATTTTCTCTACACTGAAATCTCTGTAACTGCAGTAGAAGCAACTGTATGGCAGGGTAGGAAATAGGAGACTATTCCCATTGATTTAAATTTAGGGCATATTTATACATAATCTGGCACCTTGTGATATATTTAAAATGACATTTCAACTTAACCCGAATACCAGTGCAGTCTCAAACAGCAGAACATGCACAATGTGCAGAAATCCGTATTTACTGTACTTCTGATATTACTGAAAAAATGAAGAACTGGAATTGGTGACTGCTCTTGGACATGTTCCTGAGACACCATTGTGTGTAGTTTCTTGAATGAATTTTGTATTGTCAGGTTAAACTCAAAAGGGAAAAGAGTGTGCATTGAAAGTACTGGCTCTGTTAAAACTGCAGTAGTAATAAAATGTCCACATCATGATATTTTGCACTTTTGGAGAGGCAGAAAAATTGAGTATTTGTCCCTGCTGACACTGGAGCTGATATTAAATAGTAATTCCTATACAATCACTCTATTCTTTTCATTAGGAATAGGTCCGGCAACATCAGCAAGTTGATCTGGAGGAATACTCTTCTCATTGGTTGAAGCTGGGGCTGATGATGGCTCTGAAACGAACCTGAAATGTTGTCGAGGGGTATTGTGAAATGCAATTTCTACAGGCTGCAAACTACAGGCTGCTCAGTAAACTCGGAGGAGAAATCTGCTGATTCCGCTGAGAAACTTCCCCACTTTACACAGTAGTGATGGGAATGAGACATCTAAATCCTTTAATGCCTCTAAAAGCTTTCTTGTAGAAGTTTCAGTGAAGTGGTTCGAAAAACTCTGCCTGATGGGGGAGTCAGTGTTTTATAATAGTTTTGAGAAGGTTGTGGCCTAAAATGTATTTGTCATTCATTCAGGATGGAGATATGCACTATATGCAGGATGAGGCAAAATAGTCCCCAAACAAACTTTCCTCACTGTTTTAGTGTCATCACCATTACATGTAAAGGTTCAATTGCTATTTTGGAGAGAAATTAAAAGGGATTTGTGCTGTTGACATCACAACTAGGGATGCACAGAATACTCAGCCAGTGAATTTTAAAATAGGGATGATGCAATCAACAACCGCAAACTGCATGACAGATTAGATTACAGTCAACATGTCTGCCATGTGGGCGCATTTCGATACATCTAAGAAAGACACGCAGAAAGTCTGGAAAGTTTGTAAAGCGTGCAATGCCAACATTTCTAGAAGGAGTGCATCCACCAAGACTTTCTCAATGAGTGGCAAGAAAGTTTTCCAGTGATTACAGTTAATATATGGGCTGTGCCAGTCTTTGTTTTAATACACTGTTTTGTTATAGACCTACAGAGAATGTTGTTATATGTTTCAACAGTTTTAAAGCACTTGTTCTGAATGCACTTCGTTCATGAACTTCGTTCACAATATTAAAATGCACTTGAATTCACTAGTTTTATGAGAGAAGATATTTAATTGGCTAATATTTTAGCTATCTTGCTTTTAGGCTATACATGAGTGGGGCCAAGAAAAATATCTTATTACAAATGTTATTTTATATTGTTCATTTTGGATGCTACATAAATATTTTCATAGTTTTATAACAGATTTATTCATTTCATAATTTAATAATAATCATTTATTTTAGTGTTTTTGATCCCTAATCACCACCTTTAAATTCCAATCCCCACCATTGTAAAGAGTCAGTGAATTTCTCTACAATTAACCATTTCACATTAAAGGACTGTGAATGAGTGTTTTGTGCAGAAAACAAATGTCGAATCAATAAAATTCCCCTTTAAAGAACATTTTTTAAACCATAAATAATACATAAAACAGAGAACAAAACTCTGTCCTATAGCATGTGTAACATTCTCCCTGTCATTTGTTCTTCTGTCCTTTTCCTGTTTTCTTGTCTATGTAGTTGTTTATGTTCTCCTGGTTCTATGTGCCTTTGTTTTGTTTATCCCAGTCATGAATCTGGGTTTCATGTGTGTTTGCTCTTGTTTTGGTCTCAGTCTCTCCTCTTTATTCTGTTCACCTGATTCTTGTTCCTGTCTCCACCCCTGCCCAGATGTTCTCATTTTCCTTTCTGTATATATTCCCCCTGTGTTTCAGTCTGTGTTTGGGGATTGTTTATAAATGTCTTGCAAAACTTTCTAATCAAACTCTTGCTTGTTGTGCTGCTTTGCTGTTGTTTCTGTTAAAATTATTTGTGTTCCCACTGGGTCTATTGTGCTTGTGTCTTTATGAAGTCTGTTAAAATTTCCTTCTGTATTTGTGTAACCCAGGACGCCTCATTTGTTTGTTTTTTGGTTCTAAACATTTCAGGATCTCACTTTCACATTCTGTCTGCCTTGACCTAACTCATGTTTATACATCCTCATAAAGTTCTTTATTTTATAACAGTTAGTAGCTGGTATGTCCTGTATGCTCAAAGTCAGGACAGAACTTTCAGCACCCCTGCTTCTCATGTTCTAACTGTTCTTTTAGCAAGTTCTGTAGTTATGTCTATTAGGAAAAACCTCTATGTGAAGTCAGAGATGTTTAAGTGTGAATAATTGCAGCAGGGAATGTACAGCAAAATGCAGTTTAGCGCTAGAATAAACCGTGAAGAGCCTTTGCCATCCTTGGAGGTGTTGTGATAAAAGCAGCTGGGGAAAACAAAAACAGTTGGAACTATTTCAGGCCCAAGCTTAGATGGCCTTCTCCACCCCATGAAAGCACCTCCTGTGGTTACTGGTCCAGGGTCATTAGTATTCCTCAGGACCTTCAGCAGCAGTACGAGCCCCTGCAATCCCTGCTGAATTAATTAAAGCTTATATTGCTCAGTGGAGCAGTGAATATGTGGGAGCACAAACAAAAGCCTTCACCTCTCACACAGCCATGCTTGCATAGCCAAGCACCACAAGCACACCTTCCTCACACACCACTAGATAATTGCTCCAGCTCCATGTACCACACCAAGGTGGACAAACATCACTGTAGAAGCTCACATGGGTGGCAAAAATGTAGTCATGTATGGAGCAGTGAATTGAACGTACTGTGAAATGTTCCTTAATAGACTGATCTGTTAGGTGTGGTATTGTTTTATTAGTCCAGAATGTTCATTCATTACATCACTCATACACATGCACACAGAACAAAGGCAAATATGACTTATTTATTATCTTTTCTCTGTATCTGATTATAACCACTGAAAAGAGCTGCATGTCTCGAGCACCAGTGTTAAAAGGCTATATAAATATCAAAAGGTAATAGGGATGTTAGTATTTTAGTCATTGTGCCAAGTCTTAAGCCCTGTAGCAGCCTTCTAGTCCAGTAGTAACAGTAGTAGTAGTAGTAACATGGCTTAATTTTCTTTATATTCTGGCCATAAGTGCTTAGGGCCTTTAGTGGTTTGGGCTGCATTGTATGGTATTGTATCATATTGTATTGTGTTGAATTGCATTGTGTTGTATTGTATTATGTGCCATTGTATTGATTTGTATTGTATTGCATTGCATTGTATTTACAATATATTATACACTACTGTGTACTACTGTGTGTCACTTATTGTTGTAAGCATTGTCAAGTGACCTTGGGGTTGTGAAAGAAGCTGAGGTGAAACATTATTATTATTATTATTATTATTATTATTATTATTATTATTATTATTATTACGGTTGTTATTATTATTGTTATTGTTGTTATTACCCATATAGCCATTGCATTTGTTTAAGCGTTTGATTTCCCTTATTTGTGGATAATTATCCTTGTGCTGCGCTCAGCTTAGCATTCATTAAACTTACCCTGATTAAAATGAATGGATTTTCTCTCCCTCCCACAGAATGTTAGGATTATTGAATTAAACGGGTCTCCAGATATTCAGACAGGCTCGTTTTAAATAATGGATCATCGGAGACTCGTGGGTTTAAGTAAGGGATGTTGAGGGTCCGGAGGTCCGGAGGTCTCTGAAAGGAGAGCAGGAGCGCGAGGCTGGAGAGAGAGAGAGAGAGAGAGAGAGAGAGAGAGAGAGAGAGAGAGAGAGACAGAATGCGAGAGTGAGAGGGGGAGCGGACGCTGCCTCCGTGCGTTTGGAGCGAGCTTCGCTGCACGAGCATAGCGCGTGGCAGAGAAAGAGAGAGAGAGAGAGAGAGAGAGAGAGAGAGAGAACGAGAGGTGGGTAAGAGAAAAAGAGACCCCACCGCTGCTGTCTATCATGTGCGCAGCGTGATCCACCGCTGGAAGAGCTCGCGCTGGATCGGAGTGGGAGCCGCCGCCGTGCGTCATTCAGCTGCTCGGACATCACCAACACGGACTGTCAGACCCGAGAACCAGCACCAGAGCGACTTATTCTCTCTGTCAGCGCCGTAATTCTGCGATTTTCCTCTTGTATGCGGATCCTTCGGTGCAACATCGGCTCATTTTAGACCATATTCTTCTTTTTTCTAGTTTCTTACAGCCTCGCGTGCGTTTCTCTCTCTGACAGACACTTTAACGACTCGCAGCGATCACTTTGCCAAAGTGTTCCCAGCGTTGAAATGTCCGTTCTCTAGTTTTTTCCCTCTTTTTTCACGGGTAAGTAAAGAGCAACTACACCGTGACACACCAGACCGGTTAGACCCAAGTGGTCTTACTTTTGTAGCCTGATATCACTGGATGTTTAGTGAAACTGCGTTATGTTATGCGTTTTAATGATGTCTCTGACTTTTCCCCTTTACTCTAACGTGCTTTGTGAAATCCAGTGTAAATTATACCCGGACACGAAGCCACGCGGCTGCTTTAACCGTAACCCCTCTCTGATCAACAGGTCCGGGAACAGTGGGGAAAGCACAGCCTCGCCTTCTCAGCGGCGCAGGCTCGCCAGATTAAGCACTTTTCAGCAGTTAAAATCACACTTCGCTCTTGGGTTCAGTCTAAATGTGCTGGAAAACTCCTCTAACTGCAGTGCAGTCTTGCCCCCTCACATTTTACTCGCTTTCAGGTTCTGGGGTGATGTGTCAGTCATTGCAGTCGCTTGTTGCTCAATTGTGAAATGTTGCAGGACTGGCAATGCACTGGAACATCATAGCCACGCTTGAATGAGGTTGTTTAAAGTCGTTCAGTTGAGAGTACTGATGGGGTCTGGAGGTCACCGGGAAGGTATCAGTTTGATAAGGATGCCTTCATGACGTCTTCCTTCCCTACAGCACTTTCACATCATACTGAAAAAGGGATTTACTGAAATTGTTGAATACATTTACATTTACATTTATTACATTTATGTAAATGTAAATGTATTCATTTATGGCATTTAGCAGACTACTGCCTCAAATACCATCTTCAAGTTTACTTATCCTGTTGATTCCAAATAACAACTAGACAAAATTGAGTTTTTCTTTACATTCTTTTCTTTCACTTTGTGTTTTTGCATTTGCCTCCTTGTTTTTGCCTTTTCCCCTTGTTCTTCCTTTTCTTTCATCCCCCCTCTGCATTTCTTTCTCCCTCCCCCACTCTGTCCTTTGGTCTGTCCTTTCTGTCCTCTCTCTCTAGTCTTCTTGTCTCCACTCTCACCTTCATACACTCCCATTCCATCCCCACTCCATCCCTTTTCCTCCCCCCACTCTCGTCTCCTATTCTTTCTGTTCATTCTTTATCTCTGGTTTCTTTCATCCCACTTCCACTACTGTGCATCCTCCTCCCCTTTCTTTTTACTGCATTTTTCTCTGCATATGCTTTTTTCTTCCTCCAAATTTCTGACTAAATACTGCCTGTCTCTTTCACACTAACACTCTACCCCCACTTTCATTATAGATGGTGTCAGAGCTGAAGTCAAGCTGGTTGTGAAGGTGTTTGACCTGCTCCCCTCACCCCCAGACGGAGTGACCATGGCTGCGGGCGTAGCAGCCTGGCTTCCCTTCGCCCGGGCAGCGGCCATCGGCTGGATGCCCGTGGCCAACTTGCCCATGCCTGTGGCGCCGACCGACAAGAACAAGTGCCAGGATGAGCTTATCATCCTTAATGTCAGCGGACGGCGCTTCCAGACCTGGAGGAACACCCTGGACCGCTATCCTGACACCCTTCTGGGCAGCTCTGAGAAAGAATTCTTCTTCAATGAGGAGACACGAGAGTACTTCTTTGATCGTGATCCGGATGTGTTCCGGAGCATCCTGAGCTTCTACCGTACAGGCAAGCTGCACTTCCCTCGCTATGAGTGCATTTCAGCTTACGATGAGGAGCTGGCTTTCTTTGGAATCATCCCTGAAATCATCAGCGACTGCTGCTACGAAGAGTACAAGGACCGAAAGCGGGAGAACGCAGAACGCCTGATGGATGACCTTGAGGATAGCAAAGACAGCAAGTTGCCCAACATGACCTTTCGCGAGACCATGTGGCGGGCCTTTGAGAACCCACACACCAGCACCATGGCCCTGGTGTTTTACTATGTCACTGGTTTCTTCATTGCTATTTCGGTTATCACCAATGTGGTGGAGACTGTCCCATGTGGTTCCACACCCAACCAGCGGGACATCCCTTGTGGTGAGCGCTACACGGTGGCCTTCTTCTGCATGGACACGGCATGCGTCATGATCTTCACCGTGGAGTACCTGATGCGCCTGTTCGCCGCACCCAGCCGCTACCGCTTCATGCGGAGCGTAATGAGCATTATTGACGTGGTGGCCATCCTGCCCTACTACATTGGCTTGGTCATGACCAACAACGAGGACGTGAGCGGAGCCTTCGTCACGCTCCGTGTCTTCCGCGTCTTCCGCATCTTCAAGTTCTCTCGCCATTCGCAGGGACTCCGCATCCTGGGCTACACGCTGAAGAGCTGCGCCTCCGAGCTTGGCTTCCTCCTTTTCTCCCTCACCATGGCCATCATCATTTTCGCCACCGTCATGTTCTACGCTGAGAAAGGCTCCGCCTCCAGCAAGTTCACCAGCATCCCAGCCTCTTTCTGGTACACCATTGTCACCATGACAACACTGGGGTGAGTTATACATCGCTTTTTGTGGTTTGTATTTTTTCGGTATGCAGGACGTTAAATAGATTCAGACATCCAGACATTCAGAACCTGAAGCATCAAAAATGTTAGGGTGGGTGTAGGGAGGGCTGGTTCTGGGCATCAAGGCTATGAATTGTTGTTCCATGAAGGACTTGTCCATAAAGACCAGAAAGGGATGATGCATACAGGCCAGAAGTATGATCGATGGGGAATAAATGTATTTTTTATAGGCCTCACACAAGTGAGTATCAGCCATCTTTTCACTTTTTGCCACTGCATGGATGGTATGACTGACCTTGAATTTCAGCTCCCTTTTCTTTAAACTAGCCGCTGTGCTGTAAAGTTACAATATCTGTATTATCACTTAACCCATTCTGGAATATTGCAGTTTCACTCAGCTGTGAGTTTGTATTTAACTTGTTGCCTCTGGGCTGACTTTATTTATTGTCAATTATCCGCCTATTAATATTTAAAGTGGGGTGAAACAAGCTTAGGGCCATGCTCATTCAAATCCCTCACATTAAGACACGCAGCAGGAACAACTCAATAACTCTTTATAGCACACTATGCACTGCTTTATGGCCTATGCTTCTGTGCAGCTCAGGAGAGAAAGGAGAGAGAGAGAGAGAGAGAGAGAGAGAGAGAGACTCCCAGATCCAGTCAGGAGGATGATTGGTTTTACGAGGGTGAGCTGGATTAATTAAGATTATTGGTTTATGACTGATTAATTGAGATGATTGGTTCTGTGAGGGAATATGGGAGTCATGACAGATTATTGCTTCCTTTGGAATGCAGAAGCTGTAAAAACCATAAAGGGATCATTAGTTGCGTGCATCTGTGCGTGTGTGTGTGTGTGTGTGTGTGCGTGGTGGTTGCTGGGTGAGCGCATTGTCTTTACTGTGGATGGCTATTAGGCAGGTTTTGCAGTGTCACAGTGAGGAGTCGCTTTAAAATGAAGCAGGCCCATGGGAAGAGCAACAGGGCAAAAATGTAAGATCACAATACTTACAATAGAAATGTAACATATACTTTGTTAAAATAATCAGTTTCTGACATATGTTAAGTCGGAACACTCAAAAAAGAGCAAGTAGTGACAGGTTTACATATGAAAAAAATGACATCATAATTTACTGTAAGAATGCATTTCGCTATATTGCCCAGTCTCACTCATGCTTGCTACCAACAGCTGATTAATACTCTTTTTTTATTGTGAATCTTATACAAGAATTCACTTTCTACAAGTAGGGAGTATGTCTCTTGTTTATGCCTCTTATTTTTCTGACTGTGGGAAATTCACTTGCGCATACTTGTGTTCTTATGATTGGCTTTGGTGCCTGTTTATTTTGAATACTGTAAACTCTGTGTGTGCACAAGAGTCATTAGTAGCTCCTGAGAACTGACCCTGTGCGTGTGTGGCTGTCCTCATAAATAAAACACACTTCAGGGGAGTGCCACTGTAACTACTGATCCTCTCCACTGCATTTGCTGACTAATATAATCCATCACAATATGTCCAAATCCACTGACGTCCGGAGGAGTGGTCAGGATCAGGGCTTTCGATTTTGTTGATGGGCAGGGGTTCGCTCACCTATGTGTCATTATTCCCCACGAAAGGTTGGAATCTTAAAGTTATGGTTAGATATGGGCCTATCAGGTTTAAGGACCATTGCTTTTGAGATCAGGGCTATTCATAAAATATTCGGATCTGTACCACTGGATGGCCAGGTCTAATGATGCCCTTGCTGACATCGTAGAAATGGAGAATCTGAGAAGCTTGTAATGAGTTTAACTCCTGTTTGAGAAGATGATTTATGGGTCTGTTTGTTTGTTTCTTTGCTTGTGTGTGTGTGTGTGTGTGTGTGTGTGTGTGTGTGTTAGGGCCATGTATATATTATTTGTGGAAAAAGGGCCTGTCCTTTTTAATTGGCGATTGTCGTATATAATTTCAATTTTTTTTAATCAAATTCCCTTTTTATATTAATTCAGTGAGATTCACGTTTTGAATGATGTGGCTACATTGCTGATTAGCTGTCTTTTTTTCTACATTCATTTTACTAAGATTAAATGACCTCACTGCTGTGTATGTGCATACAGTTTGAAAGTAAAAATCAAGTGACCGTAGAAAACTGTCATGATCAAGCTAAATAATTGCAATTATCTCAAAAAGCTGTTATCAGACGATTATGTAATAATTATGAGAGAATTAGGACAGGTATTACGATTGTTGAGAATTGATCATTTCAATCAGTAATTAGGAATGCACAGTGATATTAGTATATTTAATAAATGGTTCAATTTATTTTCTAAATATCAAACCATTTATAACATTTTTTGTACTTAAATGTAGGTGAAGTGTGCTAAAGTGTCTGCATTTTGTTCATTTTACTGCATACTTTTACTACACAAATGTTATATTTCTATATATTGTTATTCCAGATAGATGTGAACCTAATAGCTGTGTTGCATAAATGGTATGCACATAAAAATGACTGGATATTGATATCAGCCCGTAATTCCCATAATGGTGCTCCCCTCTCTATAACAAATTGGTGCATAGATGCATGTTCCATTTCTTTAGTTGATCAGGCTGAGCCTCATCATAGATGTGGCATTGCTGAGTCACACTAATAGCAAACAAACCCAAACTATCCCTTAGTTTTGTGATTGTTGGGAACGTTCTTCCCCTTTCACTGTAGGTTTCAGGCCAGTTTTTGACCATTATTACCATTATTATTCGGTAAATGTTATTGACTGGCATCATTTTCATTTAATGCCAACTTTACATGAATCTCTTCAATAGCCTGACATGAAATCTTCGCTGAAAGCAAACATAATTTAAATCCTGCAGCATCATGTGAGTTTGAAGGACTTGCTCACCTCTGTCAGAAAGACACAACACACTGCTGCCTACGCAGAATTCAGAGTACCTGGACGATCTTCATAAGCGCTGAACACTGTTTTTCAAGCAGATGAATCAGAAGTGCAACCTTTGGTGACACATCTGCTCAGTTGTGAGGGAAGAAAGTCATGCAGTGTACTCAACAATAGAGATGAGAAGTTAATTTACTTGATTGCTGTAATAAACATAAGTCAACAAACAACCCACATTAGTTGGTGGGCAGCTGTTGGCCTAGTGGTTAGAGCGTTTGTGTTGCCATCAGAAAGTCATGGGTTCGAATCCCAGGACTGCTAGTGGCACCTCTGCGGTTCACTTGAGCATGGTACATATACTGCACACATACTGCTCCCCGGGCGCTGTGTTCCTGGCTGCCCACTGATTCACTTGATGCATGGATTGAAAGCAGAGGAAGAATTATGTGCTGTTCACACTGTGTGCTGGGGTGCATTCAGTATACACACATTATTTGACTTTTGTTGACAAAATTTATTGATGCCTAACATTTCAAATAATATTGGTTTAAAATGTCAGCTAAATCTAAGTCATCTAAGAAATTATCTGTAAATACAAATATCGTATCAATATCAGAGTGTTAATAATTTAGGCTATACTTGCATTTTTTTGACAGAAGGGTCAGTTTTTTTCCCCAATTTAGCCATGTCCAGTTACCCACTAAGACTTCTCAAATCACACAACAGCACTAGCATGTGCTTCCTTTGAGTCACATAAAACCAGCCATTGCATTTTTCTCTACCTCGGTTTCACACGCCTTCAAACATTTGGAGCAGAATGCTAACAGCTAACCATGCTATGTAAGTTAGCCATGCTGGCTGGTTATAGCAGGGAGAGAGAGATTATACTTTTCTATACTGAATATGGGTGAAATGGGAAAAAACTATATAATACTTAAAGATGTTTGTACATTTTGTAGCGCTACATGCTAATAGTGCCATGTTTGAAAAACGCTACCAAAACTTCGGGTGCTCTGATTTTATATGTCACATACCTGAACCAAATTATGTAAGTGAACCAATTATGTAACTTCATAATGTCATAGTGTCAGTTCGTCAGTGTTTTTTCAAGTACTGACGATATCGTGACACATTCTGTATATCATAATAATATTTATCCCAATAACATTTATCCCAATAATGGTAACATGCTGTTATATATAATTTCAAATGTGGTTGGAATATCAGAATTTCAGCTACTGAAATCAGTAACTATGCTTGGAGGCTGGCTTTGGACGCAAAAGGGACTATTCCCACTAACGTTTCTCCGTTAATATTTATGAATTGATGCCATTATGTATTCCTGTTCCTGAGTAATATGTGTGTTTATGATGCTCGGATTCTTAGGTATAAAGAGTTTGAGATTCTGCACTCTCTCTCTCTCCCTCTCTCTCCCCCTCTGTATTTTAAACACAGTGCAAGCCCTAACGCCAAGACGAAACACAGAGCTCTGACCTCCAACAAGTGAGCACTAAATTAAACATGTGCCGGTGTAAACGATACAGAAGAGGGGAAAAAAACAGAGAGGGAGAGGAAATGTACTGCGAAGAGACCTAATATAGCAGCTAAGACAAGCATGCTGCATGACATGGGGATTCCTTGATACACTGTTGTTTACTCTTATTGGGTTTCAGTGAATTATGCAGTGAACAATAACCCGGCAGTGATAATACCGATAATCCATGCAGGGAGCAAGAGGGTGAAATTTACCCTTTCAATCACAGTCCAGCAGTCCTGAATGAATGTTTTAACGATATAGATATGTTGAGGCCCATTCTAATGCCTATTGTTGGCAGTAGATGTTTCATGACACTGATAAATGTTCTAAAATAATACAACGTACAGCCTATTATGTTATTGTGTGTTGCATAACAGCAACAGGGTCTGTTTTTCTGGAACCCAACACTGCAGTGATGCATGAAGGGGCTGCTAGAAACCTGCCATGCTCTTTCAGTTCTGGGATTGGGACTTTTGATGGGATTTTCTCTGAATTTTGAGTTGTTAACAAAATTGATGTTGACCTTTGGATGGGCAGTCGCTTGCTGGAATTGTTATTATTTCTGTGAGCACCACAGTTCCATGTCATGTGTTGGGGGGTGGGTGGAGTGGGTGGGTTGTGACTGGACAGTGTGAGCAGAGAGAGGGAGAGGTATTGTTTTTTTTCTGTCGGTAATGAGATGGGGCTGACCTTTAGGCAGAGCTGCACATCCCCAATGACCTTTAAAGAAAAAATACAAATCTCTCCTCTGAGCTTCAGCAATCCCACAAATAAATGCTAGAGAGTGGGAGACACAATAACCCTTTATTCTTTCTCTCTCTCTCTCTCTCTCCTATGATGGAATTTCGTGCTTTTCTTTTGACAGGAACAGTCTGATAGATTACAAGTTTGTGCAGAGCTCAATTGTGTGTGCAAATCCTGTGCCTCTAGTGACCAGAGGGTCAGAGACTATTGAAAGACAAGAATGGAGGAATGAGAACAAGAACTAGATGCAAAGGAATGAAAGGAACAGGGCGGATGAAGGGGAGAGATACAGGGATGAAAAAAACGTGGAAGGACGGCTGAGGTAAAGGTGTTAAATCAGGATGCAGGTGGTGGAATTATCACAGCAGATAGAGGTGTCAAACACAAGAAGGGCATTCTGTGGGAGTTTTCTTTGTGTGTGTGTGTGTGTGTGTGAGTGTGTGTGTGATTGTGTATTTGTGTGTGAGTGTGTATGTATGTGTGTGTGTGTGTGTGGGTGTGTGTGCGTGTGCGTGCGTGTGCATGTGAGTGTGTGTCTGAGTATGTGTGCGTTTGTGTGTGTGTATGTGTGTGTGTGAGTTACCTGTAAAGGCACAGGGAGTGGATGCATCTCTTTACAGGCCGGTGGACAGAGTACATCCTGGTGCAGGGGTACATCTCCTCTCTGCAGTCTAAAAGACAAACACACGTCACACTCCTGACCCTGTGTATCCATCACACACACACACACACACACACACACACACACACACACACACACACACACACACACACACACACACACAC
>JBBPDC010000017.1:11613173-11645913 GCA_037974485.1 Hemigrammopetersius urotaenia
TACCTCACTGCACCTCACCTGCCTCTCTACCTCACTGCACCTCACCTGCCCCTCTACCTCACTATACCTCACCTGCCCCTCTACCTCACTGCACCTCACCTGCCCCTCTACCTCACTGCACCTCACCTGCCCCTCTACCTCACTATACCTCACCTGTCTCTCTACCTCACTGCACCTCACCTGCCTCTCTACCTCACTGCACCTCACCTGCCCCTCTACCTCACTATACCTCACCTGCCTCTCTACCTCACTGCACCTCACCTGCCTCTCTACCTCACCTGCCTCTCTACCTCATTGTACCTCACCTGCCTCTCTACCTCACTGTACCTCTCCTGACTCTCTACCTCACTGTATCTCACCTGTCTCTCTATCTCACTGTACCTCACCTGTCTCTCTACCTCACTGTACCTCACCTGTCTCTCTATCTCACTGTACCTCACCTGCCTCTCTATCTCTCCTGCCTCTCTACTTCACTGTATCTCAGAAAACAAACATTAGATAAATAAATAAAGAGATAAACAGAGCTCCTGTTGCACAGTCCCACCACAGCGACTGCATTTCCCTGTGTCTCTTCTAGAGCTCATAAATAAGGTCGCATTTATATGCTGGGGTGGGGGTGAGGGGTGGAGAGCATTAGCATCTCTCTCTCTCTCTCTCTCTCTCTCTCTCTCTCTCTCTCTCTCTCTCTCTCTCTCGGGACGCGAGTGTTAATCGCAGCCATCAGCTCCTCTTCCTGCTGGATCAATGTCAGCACAAATTTCAGATTGCTTTCCTGATGTGCGCCAACTTATCTGTGATTCAACTTTAATAGGTTATCGAGCGGCGCGGGCATTTAGGGAGCGGGGCAATATTTCAAGATATCGACAATCAAATCCACACAACTTTCTCATTAGCATACATCAGGACAAACAGAATTAATCTTCCGGGCCGGTGTCGGGCGAGACGGGCAGCGGCGTGATGGAGGGTCGGTCAGATTTCGTGCCGAGGGAGGATAAATTGTTAACCTTGTGTGTAAGTTCAGATAGACAAACGAATCAATCATTAAAGGGGAAAGAGGGAGGGAGAGGCGAGAGAGAGAGCTGGATGCCCTTACTTTTGCACGGCCTGCCAGAGCTTTGGATCTGTCAGTGAACAGCAGGCCAAATGTCACTTCAAAAGCGCGGACAGACATCTGACAATCGGAGGACAGTTCAGGGTTATTACAGAACCCAAATCCCTCATGTTGCCACAGTAATGATTATTTTAATAATGACTCCGTAAAATGCCTCTCCTCATCCCTCAGAAGCAAACATTTTTTGCAACGGTGTATAAGAACCCTGTTCTGATTGGCTGCCCTGTATGGAACAGGTCTTACCTTCAGAGTGAGTGGGTGGGGCTAAACTGCTGTAAGCTGATACAAATGTGTGGGTTTGAATGAATCCGAAAGTCTTTAATTAAGTTTAATATTTGCTATTAGATTCAAGATTCTTTGTTTGTACACAGATACTAGAAGACTAGCAACATGACAGTGTGTTTCATGCTCATACATCTCAATCACAAAAAAAAAAAAAAACATCTTCAGGGCACCAGAATGGTTCTGATTGGCTAGAAGACTAGCAACATGACAGTGTGTTGGACTTGGTATTGGTTTGAGTGAGAGAAACATTTTGAAAGTCTTTATTAAGTTTGCATCACACAGAAAACTCATAAATGTTACAATACTAATATCTGGTAATGGAGGAACACACTGACTGGGCGGGGCTAAAAGGGTTATTTACTCATATTGTTGTTATAATGAAAAGTGCTATCATGGGAGCTTTTAGCGATGCCATAGAAGAACCATTGTCGAACCAGAAAGCGTTATGAGTATCATCACCTGGTTTGGTAGCACCAAAGTCCAGGACCAGAGAGCATTAGCGCTCCAGCCATCAGACATCTACGCCCAGAGATGCAGGACCACAGCTGGAGAAATAATCAAAAACAGCTAAAACTCTTCTCAGTGCTCCTGAAAACCATCTCAGAGTCTGGAGGAGATTCTGAAGGAGGGCATTCGAGAGTCTGCATATGCATACCTATCACTTACACACACACACACACACACACACACACACACACACACACACACAAACTAGATATTTGCTTTTTACTTTGTCATTTTATTTCCTTCTTGCAGGCCTAAAAAACAGGAATTTTCATGAATTTATTTGAATTAAACATTGGAAGTCAAAATATAATTGCAATTTAAGTAATTAATAATGTACTTAAAAAGACGTTGACCTACTTTTAGTTTTATATTAGAGGTGGGCATAGATTAATTCTTTTAACGCCGTTAATCTCATTGGAATTGTCAGAGTTGGGGCTGCAAGGCCCACACTCTGATTGACCTCTAAGTGCACAGGGACGGGACAGGCAGGCAGGCATACTGGTGCTCAATGTTTATTTAACAAAAGGAAAATAAACAGAACAAAAACCGGCACGCGGGCCTTACAGAAAACCAGAACTTAGAAAGGACCAGGAAACACACATACACGAGGCGATGGAGACATGAGGAACACAGGACCAGGACTGAACTTAAGTACAGGGGATAATGAGGGAGACACAAGGCAGCTGAGGAGCACAAACAGGAAACAGGTGGGCAACTAAGGACACGTGACAACAAGGGAACGAGACAGGAACCAAAGGTAGGGGCACATGACGTAGGGGGACCAGAATACACGGGACACAGACAGAACCAAACCAAACACTACAACAGTGGAAACAAATACACATGGGGTAACCAAGGGGAACATAACAGAACAGAAAAGGCATGGGGCTTGCAGGGCTACCGGCCCTGACCGTGACAGAAAGGAAACCTACACAAGCGTAGTCAGCATGCACTGTTGTGTGTGTGTGTGTGTGTGTAAATTAAGTTATTGATGTGACATAAGTTAATTACATGTACATCTTTACTCAGTTATTCATGAAAACCCTTGATTCCCATGAAAACCCATGAAATCATACAAGACCTAATATTAATATTATACAGTTATTTTTTAAATAATTAAAAAAATCCAGACCCTGTTTGACGGAAAACTGTAATTTGAAGACCTTTTTAGGGATTACTCTCTAAATCAGGATTAATCCCCCTCCTCCACCTCTCTTTTTCTCTGCTACAGGGAGAGAAGATTGTGTGTGTGTGTGTGTGTGTGCGCGTGCGTGTGTGCGTGTGCGCGTGTAGTTTTGGCTCAGGGTTTATACACTTTTACGATGTTTTAGGGTTTCTGTCTCCAGTGGACGGCAGGGCTGTTGGAGGTTGAAAGTGTTCTGGAACACTTCAGCAGGAAAAGCTCCGAAAAGATGGAAATATAAGAAAAAGAAAATACATAAAGGGGAACCAATGAAAGATTAAGGAAATACATCCCTTTGCCTCTGCTCTTCTCGTTTTCTTTCTCTAACTTTTGAGAGTACTGATTGCTTTTATTGACAGACTATCTGCATGCTTTCGCCAGAGTGACTTTCGCATCTTCACTCTCATTCAGGTCA
This sequence comes from Hemigrammopetersius urotaenia, assembly GCA_037974485.1. Taxonomy (NCBI): domain Eukaryota; kingdom Metazoa; phylum Chordata; class Actinopteri; order Characiformes; family Alestidae; genus Hemigrammopetersius; species Hemigrammopetersius urotaenia. The sequence continues at coordinate 11,616,675 of JBBPDC010000017.1, forward strand.
TTTGGGTCCTGTTCAGCATGACGTGTTTGGTACATGGCATTCTGTAGTGATGTGATTAAAGGCTGTATGGGCAACCTTTTGTCTACATCAACACAAATTGTTACAATGAATAGACCCCTGTGGTTCATTATTTAAACATTCAAACTTTTGAGCTGAGCAGCTAATTGCTAATGTAACTTGATGGACTGCCAACTGTTATGTGATGTGAAAAAAGGTGGAGGTAGTTAAACTGGTGGAGAGCATATATAACGCAGTGTCTGTGATTTTTGTGATATTTCACTTAAGTTGCTGGTGGAAAGAAACATATTGCATCAGAACATGTCAACATCAAGAAAATACTGAAGTTAAAGTGCAACTTGAATTTCTTCTTCTTCTTCTTCTTCTTCTTCTTCTTCTTCGAGAGAGAGAGAGAGAGAGAGAGAGAGAGAGATTTATACCAAGTTTACAGTATACAAAAATATAAAAGTGAAAACATTTCATTTACAACGCTCTTTCCTTCTTTCTATCTTTGACTCCACACTTCTAAATCTCCCTCTTTCTGGCTCCATGTCTATCTCACACTCGACTTAATGAATGAGGTCACCAGCCATTAACCACGGTGTCATGTTAACTATGCATAATGAATCTACTGTTGGCCCACTAAATAACATTCACGAATCGAACAACTGGCTGCTTCTTATGTTTGTGTGTGAGAGAGAGAGCGAAAGATTCTAAGTACCGTGTATCTAGGTACCAGATGTGCTTAACTATAGTACCTTATAAATAATAGATAGAGCTGCTCTATATTCCACCATGATGCATAATCCATAATTGATCAAACACTGCCTATACAACATATTTCTACCACACAACAGTTCCTTTTAAAGAGCCCGCCGACCTTCCTGCACTTTCACTGGTAAGGAGAAGAGAAAGGAGTAGTACTCTCATGCTAACTTGTAATGTTGTGTTTAGTATTTCCTAGATGTTTCCCTCAAGGGCATTTGTTGCCCATAGCAACAAACCTATTAATTAATCAGCCTGGGTTGGTCCTGTTCCATGGCAGATTTAATCAAATAATCTGCTTTAACTAAAGCTGATGAGAATGTAACACCTACTGGGTGTTACAGATGCAGCTTTAGTGTCAGACTCTGCTGCTGTACATGACATTTACTATAATCTGGAGCTAGCAAAGGCAAAAAACAAACCTTTATTTAGAAAATGTCTGTGATAGAGAGAATGGAATATAGTTGTATAGACACGATAAGAAATTCAGTCTCTCTCATGCAGTCTGCTCTGCCGTTCTTGGTATTGAGCGCCTAATTGCAGAGCGGGCTTTGATCAAAACTCCCACTTTATGCAAATGTACATTTCTTACATCCTATTTTTTCCTCTGATGACACTGAGACATAGAGGGAGAGGGAGGGGAGGGTCAGAAGGTCAGCAGCTTCAGACGCAGGGTCGACCCTGTAGCTGCTTCACACCCACTCAGTCTTGATCTTTCAACCCCCGGGCTGCCACCAGTGGCTCTCATTAGAGCCACTGATGGTTTCATTGCCTCCTAGCCTGGTGTGAAGTCAGGAAAGTGGGTGTGCTGGTGTCTGATGTGTGCGATGATTGATTAAAGAATAAGAAACTCTGGGCAATCTGCTTCAGTGCCCTGCCAATGGACAAATACACAGAATCTGATTAAGCTTAGAAATGCTGAAGCCAGTCTCAAATCTGTCTCCTCCATGTTTTGTCAGCATTTCAGACCCAGACAGCATTTTCCCTTTGCTCTGACATCCAGTTTTGCAGGGACGGCCCTGTTGGGGTCATTCTATGCAGTTACAGGCAATATATATAATGGTGTGAAATGCATTTTCCCTGATGTGTTAGTGAGTTAGATTAGACAGTGCACTTGTAGAGCCACATTTCTAATGCTACCAAAACTGACTTTTATATTGTTAATACTTCGCATACCATGTATCACCACATTCAGTTCAGCCTGGTCTGTTAAGGTCAATTCATCTATTACTGTGATTCAAACCATCCAATCTCCCAATAACAGCTGAATACCTTTAATAGCAAAGCAAAACCAACTGGGATCCAGTTTCAGTTTTATAATGAAACACATTGTCGTGGAAGTGTTTATGATACCCACTGAATGCTCTGTGTCTTTCACATTGTGACATAAGTTAGTGTGCTCAGGACACCACATGGTCGTATCACCTATCCCTGTTTTCCAGCGGTGCTCTGTGTCTGTTTTGTCTGTTTCTAGCTAGCTTGACCATTTTTGGAAGCAGAGTCTGGACAGCTATGTGTTTGCATGTGATAAAGCACAATGTCAGTTTCCATGCCTGCTTCGGAGCTCACTGCAACTGTTGAATCGCTGCAGTATTGAAGCTGAGAGTCAAATTTACAACAGCATACACACACACACACACACACACACACATACACACACACACACACACACGCCAATGCACACTTCCCAAGTTTAGGATATGCAGAGATATCCTCATCAAAGTAATTGTCATTTAAATCCTGAGAACGTCCAAATGATTTATTACATGCTTATATAGCTTAATAATAACTGCTTGAATTGTAGTCCATGTAATTGATGAACAGAATACATTGACTGATATTTTAAGGGTTAATAGGTACATAACCTTTGTTTTTAATATGACATAATTCCTATGGATCTGGATGGATTTCTATTCACTGCTGGGTTGTGAATCATAATTAGAATCAGAATCAGAGAACTTTATTGATCCCAGAGGAAACTGCTCAGACACGCAGAGACACAAAGACAAGAACAATATAAAATATAATACAAAGTTAAAATAAAACACTCTAGAAAATATACTGTGCTATGCTCACAAAATGCTGAAAAGATGTGGATATAAATACTATATATAAGTAAATACAATTACTGCTGAAGTAGTTTACTAGTTAACACAAATAGTGACTATAGTGAATAGTGAATAGTTGCACTATATACCAAATCTGTTATTACATGTAATAGTGAAAGTAGTGATATTGCACACAATAGTACTATTGCAAATAAGCAGTGATCTAAGTAGTGATATAAAACCTTAGTGAAGATATTGCACATGATATTGTAGTGCTATTGTACTTTGGTCAGAAGACCAGGAAGAATCAGTCCTTCTATTCCCTGTTGGTCAAAGTGGTTTTAAAGTATCACCCAGGGTTAGGTCAGTGACAAGTGGAGACATCTGAACCCTGTGTCTGAGTGTGTGCTGACCACATCTTCGATTATTCACTCGAAATGTTTAGCTGTTTTTGACCCTAGGAGACCTCAGTGGACCACGGTGTGGCTGCAGTGTATGGTGAATGCAGAGCAGTGTTGCCCCACGTGGGCCACTGATGATCAGTGTGTTTGACCAGTTTCTCTCCACACTCCACACTGCACTGCTGAGACTGATTGAGATCACACAGAGAAATAAGAGAGAAGAACAGAGAGAGAACAAACGAAGAAAAACAAAAGAGGAGGGTAGAGATGTTCACGAGAACAGAGGATTCTGTTCCAATTCTAATTTTATTACAAACACATAAAAAAGGCACAAAGAAGAAAGGAGGCAGTGTGAACATCAAACGATAATAGCTGTAACTGCATAATATTCTCAACAAGAGCGGGCAAAAGAGAGAGAGAGAGATTTATTAGCATTCAGAGCTTGATGCATTGCATTGTATTATTAATAAAATTACACAATACTTTTTCTGTCTACAGACTGAGCCTAATGATATAAATGTGTATGAATATATATGTCCTTGAACCATTGTGTCATAGCGATGTGTGAGAGTGACTCATGGTCTGCCATCAAAAGATGATTTGATGCTTTTGGATAACTGGGAACAGTTTCATTTAACTTAGTAGGAGGTATAAATCATTCCAAGTTTAAATATCAGAGACTATAATAATCTTTACCCACAAGCACAAAACATTATTAACAAGCCCAAGTCTGAATGTCAAAATGAATTGTGCTGTCGTGTTGACTTTTGTTCCAATATTATTGTTGCTGTCTTTATTTGCCACACTCACAGGCACATTTGAAGAGAGGGGAACCTTCTAGGGCTTCTAGGGCTTCAGAAAAGTAGCAGTAGTATCTAGATATATGTATATCAGAAACTGGACTGAAGGCCTAACATGTTGGACTGACCATCAACACAATTAAGATGCGACAGTGGGATCAAATAATTGTGTTTTCCCATGGGTGGCACCAAGTTCATGAGAAAAAAAAAAGTCACTTGGTTACTGTATTCTGTTCTAATGTGTTCTAACCACTGACTGAAAAATAATGATTTATGTTGAAATATGTCCAGTGGTGGCAAGTCAGTGTTACATTGACAAACTTAAAGAATTAATTGGGTTGATGCATATGCTTTATTTGTGGGAAACCTTTTCACACATTTGAATTGTGAAACTTTTTCCAGTAGAATCCATATAATTAGAATCCCATAGAAGCAACAGCAAAAAAGTAGCATTATCATAGAGATGTATTTTTTTCCCTAAACCTATTGTAATATTTATTACCAAAACTGAAGCCCTAGCTCTAATGATCACCGGTCACTCCTGGATATGTCCTAAAATTTGCAGATACCTGCTCATCCAACACTTCTTCAAAAATCAGTATTAATGTGCTTGGGTGTGTGCAGTAAGAGCCCCTGTTGTCCTGAGAAAGCTCTTCACTAGATTTTGGAACATCTGTATTGGAGTTGACTGTATTCAGTGACAAGAGTGGGCAGAGGTACTGATTGAATGATTATTGCTCACAAATACCACTCCAGGTTAATTTAGAGGTGTAGGATGGTTCTCCATTATTCCAATGAACACAGCTCCATTGTTCCACAGGCCAACATTGGAAGGCTTTATGCTTGGCATTGGACATGATGACCTTAGGCACATGTGTAACCGCTCAAGGGCACCCTATTCTATTGACCAATGTTTTTCTGTGGAAATTATACAATCTGTGTGTAGCTGGATACCTGTGTGTCTGGGTACCTTAGGGCACAGTGTCTTGTATAATATATATGTAAACAATGCACAGTGAGAACTTGAACAAAATATCAAAATTTTATAAGGCTGCTGCATTACACTGCAGGTTACCCAGGACCACACACACACACACACACACACACACACACACACTCAAACATCCAACCTCTCCTAGTAAGCTGATAGTTTGTATAAAGGGACAGATGGCAACTCATGATATCATGCAATGCTTTTAATAGAGGCTTTTAGCTCTGATCCTGGGCCAGCTGTTCGCACCCACATCCTGACCTTTAACTGTGCACACCTGCCCCTAGATCAGAACATAAGGCAACTCCCACTCTCTCACCCTGAGCGACCTTTCCAGCAAGGTATTTATTAACGTAACGAAAGCAGGGTCACAGGCCAGGCCTGTCTTAAGATGTAAACTCACAGACACTCACGGGCACAGATACACTAACCATCTGTGTGAAAGATTAGATAAAGACATGCTGTGCGCTAAGACAAGCTCGACCTTATTTCCATTTCCAAACATTGAATTATTCACAAGTAGCTCATGGGAATGGGGAGAGAAAGAGTGAGAAACTGTTAGAGGGAGACACGTTTGCACCCGTCTTTTCCCAGAAGAGCTGAGTGGAGGAGGCCACATCCTTATCACTGTTTAAACACCCATCACTGTGTGTTTATTCTGTCCTGCCCACCATCCATCAGTGCTGGTTAATAGAGATGCAACTTGTCAAAAAGAAAACTTTTTGGAAGACCCCATCCTTCTGTGTAACACCTACTTCTGACTTCCATTAAGGCCTTGCTTTGGAAATGTGCTTTGCATGATGATGAATTTTTTTACAGTTATATGATGCATTATATAACCCCAATATTCAGCACAAATTGAGAAAATTAGATGTATGGGAAAAGGCTTCAGGGTGACATGGTGGCACAGTGTGACCTCACAGGGGTTTGATTCCCAGCAGGGGCAGCCAAGGGTCTTCTCTGTGTGACGTTTGCATGTTCCCTGCATGTTTGTGTGAGTTTTTAGGTACTCTGGTTTCCTCCTACAGTCCAAACACACTCATCAAGTTGAACTCATGAATTAAAGATGCTAGGTGTGCATGCATGTGTTTCCTAAGAGGGACTGGGGGCCTGTCCAGGGTGTTTGCCCTTTGACAGCTGGAATAGACTTCATCCACTCCTGCATCCTGGTTAAGGATGAGCAGTCTAAATCAACCTTTTTTGTGCCATGGACAAAATTTAATGTAAGATAATATTTTCATGGTATAGATACAACTACAAAACCAAATATGTAAAAATACGAAGAAGCTCCCCAAAGTAAGCTTGTGGGCTAAGCTTTTGATGTACCACATCATGAGACCGAGACAAGTATTTTTTTTAAATAAAAGATCGTTCAGTCTCTGATAATCGCTAAAATATTTGTGGCCCGGTACCAAATGACTCACGGACCGATACCACGGACCGACTCCGTGACCGGTGGTTGGGGACCTCTGGTCTCTGGTAATGTATAGATTTTCTCTTCTGATCAAATAATTAGGGCAAATCTCAAAATGTTTACTGAACAACTATGATTTAATTCAGTCTCATATTTCATCTGGATATGACGATTGGTGCATTCTATGAAGTTGTACACACACTGTCATCATCATGCACTTCATCAACACCTGCAGAGGTATGGAGTAGCTTTACAGTAAATAGACACTGACGATGCCCGTCCCTCTGACACACTGATGCCAACTAACTACCTCAAGATTTCTGGTTTCACAGGAATAATCCTGCTTCTCTTAACAGGAAATATACTGCTTTGATGTCATACACAGAACTGACGAGCAGCCATGCTTTAAAAAGAACAAGGAAATTTGTCCTGGTCTTAAAGTATATTTTTTGTTATATTCTATTATTATATTCTAATACTTATTAACATTCTAATAACAGTACACGAATGTACTCTGGAACATTATTGCAGCCTTCAAGGAAACAGATCTGGTAGTGTTGGGGGAAAAGATGAGCGGAGAGGGAAGAGTAATAACAGGCCGGCTGGACTGCGATTAACGTGCTGCGGAGTTACAATAAATTGATGCCGTACATACTGCTGCCACTCACACACCCATGATTACACACAGATAGATTCACAGCTGATCTAAAAATACCTTCGGCTGTCACACTCCTCTCCATCGTCTATCCTTAACACATACACTCACGCTCTCACTCGCCCGCCCTTCAATTTCTCTTAAAATTATCCCTTGTTCTTTTAAGTGTGTGTGTGTGTGTGTGTGTGTGTGTGTGCATGACCATGAGGATGTTGCACGGCTGAGTTTGAATGCTGTTGATTATGAGCTCTTCATGGTTAAGTGTGTTAAGAGTGAGAGAAACTCTCATTCAGCGTCTATTAACACCACATACACTCAATTACCACACGGCACTAAAGTCTTGCTCTTTCTCTTTGGTAGAGTGTGTGTGTGTGTGTGTGTGTGTGTGTGTGTGTGTGTGTGTGTGTGTGTGTGATCCAAGCCCAGCTGTCACTGTTTAATTAGACGACATCAGCAGTAACGTCAGAAGAAAGTAAGGGTTGAGTGTGTGTGTGAGAGAGAGAGAGAGAGAGAACAGAGCTGACGGACAGTTTGGCTAAGGGGATGGCTACTTAACACAAGCAGCTCGCCAACCTTCATTAGAGAAACACATAACTGAAAGCCAGCCAGAGAACGTTCAGAACTGAAATAAAACACACACACATACGTACGTACGCACATAACCGCACACACACAGTTTGGATTAGCACTTAAATGATGTTATATTATGCCACAGCATCCATTTCTGAACATATTGTGGATATTGTCAGTACTTAAATAACACTGACCACCTGCACAGGAGCATGATTAGTCCTGGTTAAGTGTGTGGAAATGGTAGTAGTAGTGTTAGTTGCCTGTGAACCCAATGACCACAGAGTCGCAGATTCAAACCCTCACTTTCTACCATTGTGTCCTTGAGCAAGATACGTAACCCTCAGTTGCTTCAGGGGTACTGTCCCTGTAACTAATGATTGTAAGTCGCTCAGGATAAGCGTGTCTGGTAAATGTAAATGCAAAAAATGCAAATAAGCACAGTGGATGAAAAACACTGTATACTGTACATAGTTTTTGGTTTTGGTTTTGAATGTATGTTTGTTTGCTAAATCTATAAGTGATTTCTGTCACAAAGCTCTTCTGAATTCTAGGGTCGTTGCTAGTCCCCAAAATTTACCTCAGTTGTGTGCGTGCGTATATGTGCATGATACTCTGAGGGTAATGTATGAATGAATAAGCATGTGTGTGTGTGTGTGTGTGTGTGTGTGTGTGTGTGTGTGTGTGTGTGTGTGTGTGTGTGTGTGTTTGTGTGTGTTTTATAGGTTATTACTGTGCTGAATCAGCGAGAAAGCACAGTGCTATGGTCTCATAATACCCAGTGTACAATGCAGCAATCATGCATGAGCCACCCTGTGTGTGTGTGTGTGTGTGTGTTGTGATTACTGCCACAGTATGTTAAGGTCAGGCACAATAAGAAGCAGACGAGTGAAATCATCTTCCATCTTTCCATCTTTCATGGCGTTTCTGACACATAACCAATCCAATTTACACTCATTTGATCATCTGTCGAAACCATGTTTCTGCCTGCCCAGTAACATCACACACACACACACACACACACACACACACACGAACATGCACACACAATCTAGTCACACGGATGTTCTCCCAAGTCTGACCGATAACTGCATTTTCCAAATACGATTCACATGGAGCTCACTGTACATGTCCTTTAGATCCATCTTCTCTCTTTTCTCACTATGCAGGTTGCTGTGTTTTGTTGCTGGTACGCTCAGCAGCCGGTTGGTTTCTTGCTTCTGGTTATTTCTACCTGTCTTTGTTTTTTGTCATTCCCTTCAATTTGAACAAACAGCTTCATTCAACAGTAAAAATGAACTGTCACAGTTGATTACAATACTTGTGCAATCTATCCAGTATTCTGATAATTGAGTTATTAAAGGCAAAAAAGAAACAATTAGCAATAACAAACCATGTGTAGCCTTACAAAATACTTTGCTGGAAAAAATAGGAAGGACTGGGTACATTTAAAAGACTTGATTAACAAAATATATAAACCATAATAAAATAGAGCATGAATGGCATCATGGGGCTCTATTTCTTACTGTAAGAAAACCCAGTTGTAGAAATTTTAATATGCTTGGCCATTTTCCAATTAATCAAGGCACTTTATAAGTAAATAATCAGTTTTCTGAGTAACCTTGACAGCCCTGGTGACAGTAAATTGGTGGTATTTTCTGTTAACCTGTCTTGAATGTGTTCTGTCCTGCAACAGGTCCAGAGATCCTTGATCAAACAGTCGAAACACATGCTTTGGCCATCCTGCCACCAGTACAATAATAATGATGTATGATACAGACTTTCAAACTCATTTATCTTTCTCACCCTCATTCATCGGAGGGACCAGGGCACTGCTGCATTATTCAGCACCTCCATGTGCCTTTTACACGTCTGACCCTGCTGAGGTAAAACTCGGACCAAGCTGTGCTCGCACTGATTGGCTGAAAGCCCTTAGGCTCCTGCATTCCAGTTCACTGTTAAATGGAATAGATGATTTCTTTCATATGCATCACATGAAAAGAGGGCAGAAGACACACACACACACACACACACACACACACACACACACACACACACACACACACCACCTATATTATCACTGTTATGTAAAAACTCAGCTTCTCTTTTTTCAGAACTTTTATCCTTCCAAGAAAGCTACCTTTTCACACGCACACGCACACACACACACACACACACACACACACACACACACACACACACATACACACACACACTGCTCAAGATAGATGAATAAAACACACAGCTTGACGCAAATAATCATGGCCACACACACATGCACAGCCTGACTTTCTGCGAAAGCACATCTGGACAGCTGTGATCTGATGATGTGCATCTGAGTGTTCACTGTAATACTACAGTCTGCAGGCTTATTTGTTGCCCTGTCTGTCATCCTTAAATCAAAACAGAGTTAGATAATGTGTCATACTTCTCCAGTAACCGGTATTGTTCAACCTTAAAGAGCCATAATATTGCACAGTCCTCGAGCAACATCAGCCAGACCATGTATTTGATCTTTTCAAGCTTTATGTTCACCTTTCAAGTTTTTTAGGCAAGAAAATCAATCAATAAAAAGTCATATTTAAATAAACAGATATTTTTCACCGATAGTAGATTCTAGGACAGACCATTGTACCATTTAGGTCTATCAATTCTGTGCTAGATATTCTGTGGGTGAAATGCTTCTGATTAATCACACAAGATCTATTTTAAGCCTGCGTTCTGAAAAACTTCAGCATGCGAGATCGCTTGTCTGGCATCAGTGGGTGAATGAACAGTCTTGATGTGATGCATTTCTGTGTTTTACCCTTTCTGCTGAAACTGATATGCGTCTGTGCGGATCTTGTTTAAGTCAGAAGTGCCCAAACCCATTCTTGGAGATCAAGCATCCATCAGATTTCAGATCACTCAGCTCTAAAGTTGAAATGCTACAAAAGTGACTGGATAAGGTGTGTCAGATTACTGTAAATAAGCGATGTAGGGTTTGTCTGATTGCTCTCACTGAACAGAGTTAAAGAGTCATAGAGTAAGCCATTAGGGTTGAACAAACTTACAGTTTTGACAGTATGCAATACCATTATGAACATAGATTACTTTAAATGATGTAACCTGTTTCTTGAGAATCATCCGTATCATTACTACAAGAACATTGACCAACTGCGTGTTTCATTATAAAGAGAGCTGTTGTATTGAAAGTGTAGTAGAAGTCATTGTACTTGTAATCTTAAATGTGGCTGCAGTATGTAAATGAGCCTCTAACCAATAACAGTATTTCTGACAGAGTGGCCAATCGAAGCTCCAGGTGAGTAACTTGGTGTTCTGAGGTCATCATGTAATCCAAGAAAATTAACCATGGAAGGTGTGGAAACCATGCATAAATGGGCTGAACAGCAATAGCAAGAACAAGGAGATATATTTAAATATGGTGGTTTAATGACATCACAGAAATTGTCATTTGAAAATGTGTTTTGAAGCTTATTTGAAATAAATGGGCTGTATGGATGAGGAGAGTAAATGTACCATTTAAAATTAGATTTACACACCTTAAGCCTTTCAATTCCAGAAAAGTTATGATATGGAACCCTTAATATCTTGAGGCATCCCCCTTTACTGCTAATTTTCCAAAGACTGCAATGTTTCTTACTGGACTAAAGAAGCGAAATCTTGCCTGTTATAGTTTCTACACCTGCACACTGAAAGTGGACTTCTGCCAGATGTGATTATCAGCACTCTGGAGGTACTTGTGAAAAGCAGGCTATGACTTGCTGCTAATGCTGGAGTTTTGGCGCAAGAAGCTCATTACCATGCTGGAGCGAGGTAGCAGCAGTCAGAAGATGAGAAAATATGTGGAGATTACCTTCACTACACCTTATTACTATCAAACCTCATAGGATTTTCAATAGAATTCTAAGTCTCACCGCCATCTGATACCTAATGAAGAAGCCGTCACAAAGCTCATTTTTGGTTGATTTGCCATGATTGTTGCACTGATATAGTGTCAGCCCCAATACTGAGAATCACTGTTCACTGACTAAAAGTGTCTATTATATTTAGCAATTTATGACGAGAAGATGTAAGAAAGGTATATGAGGCATATCAGAGTAATGACTTGAGAAGTCATATAGCACAATATATAAATACAGCTAATAATATATTTATACAAATATAAATTCACAACTTCTCAATTCATTTCTATCAAATGCTCCATATATATGTTTAAAAAGTTTAATTTTATCATGTCATCTTCAGACACAAATTATATCATCTTCAGACACAAATTATATCATCTTCAGGCATATATTATATACTTGGGAATCTGTTATCAGTATTTCAGTATTGGAAGGGAAAAAGTGGTACTGATACCCTGGCATGATGTCTATTTGTGATATAATTTTCACACTTCTTTTCATTCCACCTCTTTCTCACTTATGCATCCACCCCTCCCCTTCCTTTCAATCTCTCTCTCTCTCTCTCTCTCTCTCTCTCTCTCTCTCTCTCTCTCTCTCTCTCTCCTCTCTCTGTGAATATTTAGTTTTACTATCAGAGCTGGCAGCGAATTCAGGTGAGGTTAATTACATGACGTGACCACTGGTTCTGTCAGCACAGTGGAACTGACAGCAATCAGGCAGAGAGAGACAGGAAAAGAGTCGGAGGGTGAGTTGAAGACTAGGAAAAGAGAACTGATATAATCCCTTGATAAAAGTCAAGATGCATGGTGACCTTTTCACCATATTCTCTCCAGACTCTGGTTGTGAGCCTGTTCTGTCGCACCTGCTTTGCAGAGTTCCATTTATCCACAAATGACTCCTGAAGGCATTTAATCTGATCTGAATCCTTCCGTGATTTGTTCTTTCATACTTCTGAATTAGCGAATCAGGCTGACAGTCCTATGTAACACCACGTTTGTCCTCTTCCGCCACTGCGTTCTTTTTGTGTTCCTCCAGAGCCAAATAAAAGAGCTCCATTTGTATGCACTAAAGTGGGATTTTTCAATTTCCTCTGCATGCAACTTTAATGTGCTCTCATCTGCTACTCCGAGAGAGAACGTGCACGAGAGAGAGAGTTGCAATGAGAGAAAGAGCGAGGGAGAATAGCTTCTTCTGTTGCATTCATCCACTTATCCACCTATCTATCATTTCAGGAAATCTGCAGGGAGTCACGTTATGGAAGGAGGTGAAAATGTAGCCAAAGAGGAAGAGAAGAATAAAGGGGAGAGATGAAGGCTACATGGTTTTGCATTCACACCCTTTTCCGTGGTGTGTGCGTGTTCATGCGCGTGTGTGTGTGTGTCTGAGGTTTCTGATCTGAAATTAGATTGACAGTGACCTCCAACCGAGCACTCAGAGCCGGAGACACGCTTCAGCAGCTCCTTCCAGCAAGCAAGCTGGCAGCCTGATCCTGCTCTGGCCTATATCACTGATTTAGAACCAGCTCCCCCAGAACACACATCAAGGATATTGTTCCAACCGAGGGAACTAAACTGGTCTCAGATCAACAAAGGGTCCATTCTGCCAACAGCCAAGAACAGATGATTCCAGCTTCATAGCATAAAACTGAATATGCAGTATGTTGCTGTACACATTATGTTAATGTTTCTTTTTTTCTCTGAAGATGAATGGGAATTCTTCAGGCTACATGACACATTTCATGACAACTTGCATACACCTACATAAGCACCTACATAAAGGATAATTACATCAAGCTTTCAATGTCATAAAGGCTGCCTGGATGTCAGTTCTGCTCCTGAAATGTTATGACAACTGACACTTGCTGGAATAAGCCATTATAAATGTTTATGTAGGCTAATGTGGGGTGTGATGAAAGGTTTACATATGTGTCATGTAGCCTTACTGAATTCGGGGGAAGTGTCACCGACAAATGGATTCTGAATGGGGATAATAGTTCATTAGCCTCAGACTGGGCCTTGAAGAGAATCTGCCCCTTAAGGTTAATGCTGACCCAAATGAGTGTGAACGCGCTTGTGTGAAGCACTGTGGATTTGGCAGGTGAGGCTTTAGCAGATGGTAAACAGACGAGAACCCAGAGCTTGAGTGAGAGAGGGAGGGAGCGCTGCCGCTGTGTGTAACAGCATGCCCAGGTCTGGCTCACACTCACAGCAATAATGGGGTCAGAGTGGGGTGTGTGTCACACACACTCTGACCAAAACACACACACTGAGAAGAGTGTGGGGGTCAAGAACGTGCAGATGGAGAATGGAGAGAGGTGGAGAGAAGGAGGGAGGATTAGAGGAGGCAGGGGGTTGATTAGTTTCCCATTGCCTGTGTTTTGGACTGATTGACGTCAGTAGGCTAATTGTGGGATCTGTGACTGTGCAGAGACTTCGGAGCTGATCAGCTTGTTGCTCAGAACGCTGAGGGTATCTGTTGAACAGACAGAAAAACGGCACAATAGCCGTACCGATAGTGCCAGGCAGATAAATGCATGACGGGCACGGTAGAGGCAGCGGTGATAGACATAGAAGGTGTGGGCATCCTGATGATATTTGTTGTTATCGTGATAATTCATGTCACAATACGCTTTACTAAGTACATAGTGGATATGGTCAATACTGAAACTGAAAGAACACCGACCAACTGTATGTTTTGTTGCAAAAAGAGTATAATTAGTCCTTTTTAAGTGGACTAGGGGAACACAAATTACTTGCACTTTTATTTCTTAAATGTGTATGTTTTTGTATGTTTCAATATGTAACATTTATGAAAAACTGGATATTGTGACAAATATCGTATCTAACATTACATATTTTTCCATATTGTCAACTTATACTTAGTGGTGGATGGTATGGCAAAATGTATAATCAGTATGTGTTAATATTATAAATACTCGTTTATATTTCATTTATGTGTATATATCATAGTATAGAATATGTATAGGCTTTTCAAAACATAAGTAAACATTTTCATATGACTTATTCAGGGATGTTTCACTATTAATAACAATGAAGTAAGTGTTAAATGTGCAATATAGTCAAAATAGAAATAAAAATATATGGATAAACCTGTGGCGCATGCATGTAAGCATGCAGTGGTGTCTCTGAGCTGAAATGGCAAACATGTTGTCTGAAAAGCCACTACTACAGCAAGCAGGCCCTCAGCTTTTTGCATGGTCCAATTCCCAAAGCCCATAGCAGAGGCGCAGCAGACAGGCTGGTGTCTATGCTAAATACTACATCATCCTCTTTAGAGAAACTGAGCTACCCCAGACTGAATACCAATTTCCATTACTTTCCATTTTCACTTGAAATGCTGGCGTGGCTTATTTCTGTGTTATAGTATAAAGTTTAGTAAACCCATGTCTTAAAGTGGAAATATCACTAGACTACCATTGCTCTCTCCAATTATCCTGGCCTGGTAGTTTTCATCTCTCAGTGACCAAGACCCACATACTTTGACAGGAAAGGCTGTTTTGACTGATGTGCAAAAGAGACATAGAGTTTTGTTTTTGCAGGGCATGTAAGGACAGACCAACTGGTGCTGTTTTTTGTTGCGAGACATATTTTCATATTTAAGATTTTGATTTAAGATCATTTAAGGCAAATCCTCCATGTTGGCGAGGGCATATCACAGCTCGCAGTCCAGCCCCCTGCTAAGTAACAGCCAATTGTAATCATGGGGTGTGGCCAATAAGCATATCATAAGTACAACATGAAAATCCCACATTTAAAGTCTCCGTTTGTAAAAGTGCTACATTAAAAACCCACATTTAGAGTCGCACATTTGTAAAAGGGCAGCATATAGATTTAGAGCGCACCTTTAGTTTTTTTTTAAACACATTTAGCTCTAAAGCTGTGAAAATTGTGTGAAAATTGCACTAAATGATGAAAAAATGACACCTCTAAATTTGTTAAGCTGTTTTTACAAACGGCATGCCATAGGGGACATCTTACTATACCATGTTCTGTTCTCTGTGCAGTGTTTCTCCCTTATTATATCACAGATATGATTTTTGTATTTGTGTGAAGGTATGCAAAATGTATCCAGACATTTTTTGAAAGCATTATTTTTTGTTTTCTGTTTAAAAAAAGAAAAGAATTTGTATCGTATCGGCAGATATTGGTATCCTCATCTACGAACCAACTGCTGCAATCAAACATTTGAATAACCTTTAAGATGCCATTCTTTCAGTTAACTATATCTTGTAATGATTCTCCAAACCATAATAGGCTCTCCAAGAAGCACCACATTGACAGCATACTGACCACAACACACGCATTACTGCCATAAGCACAGCAAATGAAACTCATTTTAGACCAGAAGCTGAAACCACAAAGCTTCTGTATGACATTGAACAGAATCAGCAATTTTTCCACATCAAGTGCCACATAAATGATGGCGGAAAGCACATGCAGCCATGCTCTAAGCTTTACACGCATCAGCCACAATGTGAAAACCACTGACACATGAGCATCAGGACTGGACCATGAAACTTTACCATGAACTGTAAGTCAGTTGACACATATCCAAGACTCATTTGTCACCTGCTTTCCTACCCAGCCTCTTGGCTTAAACACATTTGTGCTGTTAATATTTGATGTTCATTGACACAGAGCACTGAAGGTTATCTGATTTAGCCTAAAGCCAAGACATCAACCTATTCCTTATTAATGGAATGAAGTATTAAACAAATTGTGGTGTCTGTCCTGCACGTTTTCTCTATGCTGTTTTTACTCAGATTACTTTTTTACAGAAAAAACCACACTCCTTATGCCATGTCTCTGTTTTTTCTCTAAAAAGTTGCTTTAAACATAGAGACACGCATTCTAAATGAAAATCCAATCAATCTCTATAAGGCTGGTTTATTTTCTGTCTCTTTTATCAGTACGTTTTGCTGCTATTCTGTTTAATAATTCGTTTATTTAGTTCATATTTAGATTATTTAGAGAGTAGTAATTGGTAATTACTGATTAGTGTTTGTAATGTTGTGAACTGCTGTTATACATGTTGAAACTTTACTATGCAGGAATTGAGTAATACACATGTTGTTCATTCTTATGCAGCTAAAAAAATGTGAGTACGAATCACAGTCTCAGTTAAAAATCATGATTTAATCAAGAATCTGCCTGCTCTGTTTCTACATATTGATGTGTTTTACTGTGGCTGCATATAAGCACAATATAAATCTGGCTTTTTTTTACAAGCTGTCACCCTATACTCGCCAGTGAGATGCTCAGTCAGAATATACCTAATAACTTGTATACACATCACTTTAAAATCAAATGGAAAACCTGTTTAAAAATAGATTGTGCTAGAATGGTGACGACCTCTGAAGGTGCATAGTTTTGTGCACCTCTAGTGCTAACGACGTTACTTTAGCTAGCTCTCCATGAGGCCATGTTTGCATAATGCAAATGAGTTATGTCTCCGCATATTAATGCCAGATGCTATCAAAAATGCTTCTTTTTATCAGAACACCATATAGATAAATAATTTGAATAAAACCAGCTGTATAGATAATCATAGGGATCTCTCAAGCCTCTTATAATCATAATGCTAATGCTCAGTCATAATGTAGTAATAAAGCTAATATTACTGAGATTTTATCTGAGGTACTACATATAAGGTGGAACATTCAATTATTGATACAAAAGTAACTTTTGTTGTAGCTCCAAATCAGAAAAAGAAATGCCCAGATCAGCTGTTAGGGTAATGATTAAGAACTATCAAAACCCAGCCTGGGAGAGAATGCAAGATTATTTTGTCAGCAGCCGTGACATATGACAGTTTTTAGCATCAGGGGTCACTGTATCTCCAAATACACCATCAGCTCCAAACTGTTTAAAAGAAATGACGCCTCTACCTTTTTTACAAGCAAATAAACTTCGAGTTTTCCAGACACCTCCACTCAAAACACTAAAAGTGAGATTACTGTATCAATAAAGATGACTCCAAAGGAGAACGCCCAATACGAAGCGTTAAATATATGGTGATGCTGTGGGGCTGTTTCTCCCTTAAAGAACCTGTCCATCTTGTTTGAATACATGACATTATGGAATCCTAGAAGAATGCAGCGATTTCAAATCTGGCTGCCAAGAAAATAGAACATGATTGTGAAATGTGGAATATGGGATTTTGGAAATCTGTTTTCTTTATTTGCTGAGCACAGAGAACATTTGATAAACACTATGTGAGTTTTATTTTCTTCAGCCTCTTCCAGCCTTATTAAAAAAGGGTACCAATAATTGTGGAGAGCAGTACAATCCTAATATAGAAATGAATCAGACACAGTAATATGAAGTTTTAAAATGGTCTCGGCTGATTGACCGCGTCTCTCCTTTGATGAAGTTATAGTGAAAAAAATAATCATCTCTTTTAGAGCACGGTGGAGCGAGAGAGTCCCACGACTTTTTGAATGGGCTGAGAGACTGAGCATGCACTTGCATGGGAACGGTGTCTTCCCTCACCAATATTGATGAAATCTGAGCCATGCTTAACTCTTATGTTGTCTCTGCTCTGTATCTTTCAGTTGGATTTCAGCCAGTGAATTCATGTTATAGATCCATGTTTTGGCTCCTGGGTGTTTATTTTTGGAGTAGAAGTGTGTTATTTTGAGACCACTTAGGCGTCTGGTTCATCCTCATGATTGTCAGTTAGCAGGTGGTTGGCCACTGTAGGCAGTGACCCTGGATCAAGCCCTGCAGGTGCCTAGTGTTGCGCTGGCCCAGTCTGTGAGTAAACCTCAGTGTTCAGAGGGAGGTGAAAGCATTCTCGGGTGGGTCACAGCTGGTATGAGCAGCAGACAGCCTGCCCCTGCTGGCCTGGCATGGCTGGCTGAGTTTATTAGCCTGCAGTAAAAGGTTGTGACGGAGTGCGTATGCCTCGATGACATTATTACAGAAAAATGTGTTTATTTACAACCTAGAAACCACAGCCAGAGGAGACAGCCATAACTCACAACTACCCCCCTGCTCCCCCTTCCCCGTCTCTCTGTGCCCTGAAAGCTATTTATGTTCAGTGTCAGCCATGATGTAAAAACTTCCTTTTTTCTCAGATGAAAATGTGATTCTGTTTTGACTTCTGGGCAGGAGAGTGAGCGAGAAAGAGTGAACGTGTGTGTGTGTGTATGTGTGTGTGTGTGAGAGAGAGAGAGAGAGAGAGAGACTGCCTCACCATGACATATTGATGCTCGGTTTGGTGAACTTAAGCCATCTGTCAGGCGGCGCAGATTTTATGATTTGATTAGAAGAATGCTCTGTAAATAACTGTTATTATACATCCCAGCAGCATCTTTAGACTCTCCAGCTGCTTTATGGTTGTTCTGTATGGAATAATGAATGTGACTGATCACCAAGCTGTGGGCTGTGTATATTCCTGCCAGGCTACGGCAAGACCACAGTCACTGGGAGTGTGTGTGTCTGTGTGTGTGTGTGTGTGTGTGTGTGTGTGTGTGTGCGCGCCCGCGAGTGTGCATTCTACAGTAGAGCTGTGCTCCAAGAGCGGGTATTTATCGTGCCGCATGAGCATTTAGATTCGAGATCATTACCAGCTGGTTGTTTTAAAGGGCCTGTAATCTCGACAGTGCATCCACTCTCAAATGTTTTTATTTGAACTACAGCCCACAGAAAATGCTAATGTGATATCTCCTCCCAGGGGCATGTTTTCTGACAGATGGACTGCGTATTCGGAGTTGGTAAAATGCTCCTTTAGGACTCGCTTCAGTACTTGCTGCAATACTTCCAGTTTTTCCGCTTATCTTCTGTGTCACTGGCTCAAGGCCTGTTTGCACTGATTTTGCAGAAGGGAAAAATAGTCCGGAACTAGAGGACTGTTGTGTTAGCGGTGGACGTTGTCTAACCTGAGCCTGGTCTGCATTTCTGCCTATGACTATAACCAACCAATAAGAGCTTTATCGTTATGTTTACAAGCAAATATGCATCATTATGTTGGGGAAAAAATCTCTTGTGCAACACAAGGACTACACAAATTCAGCAGTTAAAGAAAATACATTGAGGACCAGAACTGGTGAGTGCCATAATAAAATACAGCTGCTGCTTATATCTGTGTCATAGGTCATCTTATGCCTGGTTTTTGTAGAACACCATGTGCACACTGTTTGGCTGCATTGCTTAAAAGGTTGTCATTGCTGCTACTCCATGAATCCATTTTCCATCCTCTTCTGTCTTCTTCCCCAGTGTTACACAATGAATATGGTGTGAAAGATCCATTACATTAAAATCACACATTTTTAACGCAGATGATCAGACTTGGACCACCACAGCACAGAACAGTTTATTTCAGACACAAATTGCAAACTGAAAGGCTATTCTAATAACATAATTATGTTCTGGTTAGGTGTGCTGGAGCTGGCTACAGTCAAACACTTAGTCAGTATGGCAAACTGGCATGTTAATATGATATATGATCTTATTACTGAGATATGCTGTTGTTTCTGTTTACTGAATACTGTGGCTATGGCCACAAAAAAGTGCTATTGGGATAAAAACTGCTATTGGGGAATATAAGTGCTGCTGCATTATGGCATATTGACTTTAAAGAACGTGAGTAGCACTCTAAATTAGACTTGTTTTTCTTTAGTTGGTGATCTAAAGGTTCAGTGGAAGCCTCCTTCTTTGTTAAGTGGTCTTATTCAGCAGAGCAGAAAGCAGACAAGTTTATGAGAGCTGCTGTCTCAGACTGGCTGACCACTGATTGATGACCATTACTGAAACGCCTCACATAAAATTAGCCTACAAGGTTCTGACCTGTGGTGTTACCACATTATCTGCCATTCTGAAGTGGGTTATTGGTGCCACATATATCATTAAGAGGATCCTCAATCTGTCAGCGTTAAGAGCAGCCTCTCAGTCAGTATCCTGACAGCAGTATTGTTGACCAGACAGTGGTATATCGCTTGCAATTTTTACAATGGATCGTTTAAATGAATTGCAAAGCTGTCATGCATGCCTAGATGATATGGACAAATGCAATGCACATAGAGGTACAGTTCGCTCCAGAATTATCGGCACCCTTTATAATGATTTAAAGGGCTTATTTTATCAGTTTTTACTTTAATATTTCATTAAAATCTTACCATAATTGCTGTAATCCTAAAAAGTTTGAATTATGGAAATGGAAATGATTCATCTGTTATATCTGTGAAAGGCTGACAGTGAGCTGGATGATCAGAGTCAAAAGATGTCAAAAAAGACCACAATTTCACAATTACAGAGTTCGGTAGCATCTTGGGGTCACCATGTCTTCAAGTCCACCCTAATTGATCACCTCCATGCCAACAGGTATGTCCGAAAGAAGTGTTTTGGCCACAACTAAATGGGCCTGGAGTTTGTCAGATGCCCGTGGAACGTTAACTGGGCGGGGTGCTGTGGTCAGACAAAACCAGTCTATGACTCCAAACTCTCTAAGGATAGAGATACACACCTATTACCCAGTGTTAAATATGGTGAAGGATCTGTGATGCTGATGGACTGTTTCTCCTTCAGATGCCCTGTCATGTCTGTTTCCATGCATGGTATTAGGATCCCAAGAAGTACCAGAAGATTTAAAATCAAAATCTGGCTGCCTGTACCAAGAGGCTAAAGCTTAGCTGTGGTTGGATCTTCCAGCACGACAACGATCCAAAGGACACATGAAATCCACTCCAAAATTATTAAATGAACACATAATGAAGCTTTTGCTGTGGCCATTTCAGTTCTTGACCCAAATCCAGTTGAAAACCATGAGCTGAAGAAGAGAGTACACAGGAGGGGACTCAGGAAGATCTCTCTGTAAGATCTGGAGACATTCTGCAGTGATTAATGGCCAAATATCCTTGTTTCCGTGTTCTCAAATCCCATAAAATGTTACAAAAGACCCTGACCCTGTGCTGTTCGGGGGGCAAAAAGGGATTGCACAAATATGAGGAGGAATCAGATTTTATTTTGTGACCACCTCTAATGTTTTTCTTGGGCTCATATGGAAATCATCCGGTTTCTTTATTTACTGAGAAAGACAAGATTCGAGTGACATTAAGAGGAATTTCCAACAGCCACCTTTTCACTCAGTATAAACAAGGGTACCAATAATTCTGGAGGGCACTGTATGATGTGGATCCAGTTTTGTCGGGGTTATGCCTCGGTGGAATTTTCACAAAGACAAAGGCAAATTAAACACGATTTTTGACCTTCTGCATAACCTGCCCTTTTAAGCCTGGCCTCCTCTCAGGCTCAGCTGTAGAACGGCTGTTAAAATCCATATAAACGTAGTGGGGGCGGACATATATATGTCACCTTCTGAATATTGAAGGTGACGTATACTTTTTCATGTAGGCCACTGTATCATGAGTTGAAAGTTCATATGTGTCAAGTAAATACTGCAGTATGCATTTTTATTATTTTTTTTCTTTGTTTCTCCTCTCCCGCACTAACGATCTCTACTCTTCTGGCAATGCTTTACACTAGACACTAAAACATTGCTGTGAGTTCATCTCAAAGGTTCTGGATGGGTTATAAGCCTTTCAAGTTTCTTCATTTTAATGTATTCAGGCCTTGGAATTTAGTGTGCAGAGCAGCGTATGGTGTGAAGTAAGGTTTTTATTACTTTTCATTAAGACTTGTAGCTCTTTAAAAAAGGATAACCAAGACATCTTGTCTCAAACAATTCTCCATAAGGCAGTCCACGGTCATTAGCCAGGGTGCGGGGAGTTAGAGAGGAAGGGTATACGTGCGGGAGAGAGAGAGAAAGAGATGTAGAGAGAGAGAGGGAGAGGGGGAGGTGGGTGTAGAAGCAGCAGTGTTTCATGTGTAGCACTGATCATCTCTAATACTCTATTAATGGAGGCAGGCCTGCCGCAACCCTCATTAAAAATGAATAAAGACAAGCTCTCAGCTCAGCTAATGACTGACACACACAATCACACTGACATCCACTCACACACACCAGGGCTAAAGGCCGTTGTCCCAGCTCCTGGTTTATGAATTTGGTAGGCTGAGAAGTTTCCTAGAATTGAAAGGCCTGGAGTGCACTAGGTAAAAGGTTGGAAAGTATCACATGTTGAAGGCAAACTCCAGCTCTTCAGGAACAGACATGCCGCTGAGATGTCAACCAAGTGAAGACTATGCCTAGCGATAATTGGCATAGTATGTTTATTGGCTCTGTAAAATAAAGTCTGCCTGTATGAGCACCCCAATTTCAACTGAAAGCCCAATAGAAATGAGTGTGAGGGTATTGGTGGATAACATTTAGGATTGATGGCTGTAAAGCTTTTTCTTTTGAAACATTTAATTTGTTTCACTTCCACTTGTCATAATTCTTCACAGAATTGAGGGCATTTCTTAATAATGGATTACATTCTCTTCAAACATGAGCCCTCCCTATAATTTGCCAGGATTTTTACGAGGTTGTTTTGAACATTTTCTCTGTATAAAATGACGTTAAACATGCAAAAACCTTGTAACATCGTCTCGTAAATCGGTCTCTTAATATGTAAATCTTAACTAAGATGCCATACCTCAACATCTAGAAACAATAGCTTGATAAATTCACTCACCAAGAGTTTTTTTTAAAGATTGGGTAGAATAAGCTGACTGTTCAGAGGTCATTCAGAAATCTAGATGAGATCACTCTCCATTCAGTCTACTGTAGCAGAGGCCTCGCTCAAACCTGCTGTTTTCAAACTAACTAAGAACAGAGCATTTGTATTTCCCAGATTGTCTCCAAGTACTGCCTCTCATTTGGCTGTTTTCCATGTCTACTGGACGGCACATCAGAGAAGGGGAGGGGGGAAACAATTTAAATTTGGTGTAAACAACAGACCTAGATCCATTACAACAAAAAGAACAATAGGGTCTGGTCAGAAGATGGTGTGCAGCTTCAGAAGCTTTGATTCAGCATCACTCAGAAGTGTACAGTTTGATTAATTACTTAACTATGAGGGTAATTATGCTTCGTCTCAGGTCTGAGTGCGACAGAACAGAGGAGCATGACAAGCAGAAATGTGATCAGCGGAATGTGGTGCAGGTATGTGTTCAGCATCCTCTTTCTGCTACAGAGGAGCAAGCCGGCACAGTTACAGCTTATTTAAATAACACAAAAACCACAAAGTGAAAGCCAGCATGGAGGAACCAGAGTCATTCATCAAGCAGGATTTTATTGATTACAGCACAAAGCGGGAAGCGCACACCGGCCCAGACACACAAACAGGACGACTGGTTATGGGGATATCATACCAAGCAGTAAAATAACAAGATAAATGGGTAGATGGTGACAGTGCAATCATGTACACTGATTTACGCTTCAACAACTCTCTCTGCTGAGTGTCAACGCGACAAACGCTTCTCTCTACACTCTGTACACACACACACACACACACACACACACACAGTGAACAGTGATCAATGCTGTTTAACACATGGGGCTTGGACTCCATAGGGACTGTAGATTTTGCATGTTTAAGATCCTCAGTGGTAAATGCTGTGGTCTGCGGGATGGCATGTAGAAGTTTGCTATTAATTGCTTGATTATAAACCAGTGCAGCACTGATCCACAACACACTAATGTTATTTATAAAGGTGTGCTGGGAGAAAAGTGGCACTTCATTATGCAGAGTGGACAGCATCACCCCACAGCCCAGGGACCATTCAGTTCTAACAAGGGGTACATGATCTGAATTGACAGATTTTTGGTCCAAATACAGCACTGGCAATCTGCCAACTTATTATTTTTATTTTGGTAGATATGTGTTGCAATGGTACATTGTAACAATGTGTTATAGTGTAGTACAATTGCAGTGTGTTTGAATGATACTGCTATGCCTAATAATAATAATAATAATCATCATCATCATCATCATAATAACACAGGACAACAATCATTAAAACCACAACACACTTTTCTAAACCAGTTTTTCTTAATGATTTGATTTTTTTTCAGTCAAATTTTTGATTTACAATAGACTTGCAAGCATTTTTATTAAACCACAGGCACCAATCAAGTATCTGTTTCAATATTTTCAGCTTATAATGCTCTGAAAGACAGAACAGCTGCATGCAGAACACACTGTACATACAAAAAAAAAAAAAAATATATATATATATATATTAGTGCTGGGCCGTTAACGGTGTTAACGGCGCGAGATTCTTATCGCGCAATAAAAAAAAATATCGCCGTTAAATAAATATATATATATATATATATATATATGGGGTAGAAAAAGAGAGAAAATGTAGCATTTGGAAAAGAGAACATTTCTGAAAGAAGGAAACAAGATATCATGAATATTTAAGAAAAGCTGTCCGTAGAGGCTAGCTTGAATCCTGGGATAGTATTTGGGCAAATAAGTTCTTTACAGAGGGCTGAGATCTGTATTTCTGAGTGCTGCGTTTCTAACTGAGAGGTTTTTTTGGATGCAGAAGGAAAAGGGCACCTATACCATACTTAAGGGACACCAATGGTAGTTCACATGGCCGTACCTCATGATTTAATCATGAAAGGTTTTGGACTGAATATGGATTTTTTAACCAATCCAGCGCCCAAAATAGGGGGCAATAGTGCACTTGTCAATCTTATCCAGCAGACAACAAGCTCTTGGATGGAACATGAGTTAGCACGGCTGAAAAGACCCCTGAGTCAGTTAAACATTTAGATATTTGCTGTGTGTGCAGTATAAATAGACATTACTACTTGCAAAGCGAAGAAGAGCATTGTTAAACAAGACTATTTATTTTTAGAATAACTATTTATGTCAGATACCTGAGTTACAGTCTTCCAATAAGTATTTGAAGTGGTTTCATGGAATTGATTTTGTGCACCCAGCACAGAATCTGACAAAACTAAATGTGATGGTGTGAAGAATAATCGCTAACGGTAGTGCTATGCCAGCTGCTGGTGTTATTCATTGTACTCCAGATGTTAAAGGAGCATGGACTAGAGGAATCTGGTGGTGGTTTTTAGTGGGGGTGTACTCATGTTAGCACTGTAATCCAGCCCCAAACATTGGGTCCAGATGTGTATTCTGGCTACGACAAGTTGTGTCCAGATGTGTATTCTCGTTATCTCATCTGATCCTGCAAGACTGCTTGCAGTTGCATTAGGCCCTTTACTTTCAATGTAGCTCTTTATTTAATTCATGCAATCCAAATGAGCTGTTTTCTTAAACTGACATTTTGTTTTAGAATTAAAGTGGCTATTAAAGAGCTATTGTTAATTATACTGCAATGCTGTCTAATCAAAAGTACTGGATATGTGCTGGTATGTGAATTTAGGCTGCACAGTATGAGCCTCGGGTAAGAAATATGAATAGATAATAAAAATTGACTCCAATAAAATACATATATGCACGCATTACCTGGAACTACGGTCCATAACTCTACTGCCAGTCCCCCCCATCCTCCAAAAGCTTCGCTGGCTTCCTGTAAAGTAGCTCATTCTGTTGAAAGTTCTGCTCACGTACGAGGCTCTTAACAACCTTTCTGCTTCTTATCTGTCAGAGTTTCTTCATACATACGAAACTACTCAGACTCTCCGCAATCTTCCTCAGCTGGGCTGCTCACTATCCCCCATCCAACCTTCATATCTAGAGTGACCAAGCTTTTCTTGATTTGCTCCTCATCTCTGGAACTTTCTCCCCTTACTCTCCCTCAAATTTAAATGCATCTGAATTCCCTTATTTACAGCCTTCCTTCAAGTTCCCCATAATGTTGTCTATCCACAAATTCCTGTATGTTCTTGTTTGGTTGTCTGGTGTTGTGTGCACACTGTGAGCATTTTAGTGTTTCTGAAAAGCCTTTTAAGTTTCTTGCCTTATTATTATTATTATTATTATTATTATTATTATTATTATTATTATTATTGTTGTTGTTGTTGTATAGTGTAAATTCTATTCTCTCACTTACTCATACACACCCACACACAAACACACATACATGCATTCACACACACATGAAAACATACACACACAAACAAATCAGATTATTTTTCTCTTGGACTATATGCTATTCATTACCAGTAATCTGGATAAGCCAGAATCTCGACGGCATCACCAACCTATACAGCAGTCGCTCTGTAGCAGTCATCTGGCTAAGCTGGGCTCTCCATGGCTTGGCTGGAGGAGCAGTTGACCCCAGGATAAGAGCAGCTAAGAGGCAGCTCTATAGAGCTGGTTAAACAACTGACGCATTATGTGGTAGGATTATACTGATGTAGTGTTCCTATGGCAAAAGGCTCAATTGTTTGTTATTTAACGTATTTACATAAATAACACGGCCAATTGTGCTGTTACTTATGGCTCTCTGTTGTGAAGGGACTGTGTATAAAAAGGACTGTCTGTACTGTATAATTTACTCAATATATATCATCTCTGATGGGTTGAAACCTTGTGATTTTTAAAAATGGGAATAATGCTTATATGTTTGCTTTTGTTTTGCCAAATAGAGTAAGTTAATGTTTTTTTTTTTATTCAGTTAGAAGCTGCAAAACACTGTTTAATGAAAACCATGCAAAATGTTTCTGCATCATTTAACCATGGCAGCTGCCCTTAACAGTAAATTAAAGGCATGTGTGTGTATATATAAATCCCACTAGTATTTCCAACACTGTGATGGTATTCCTGTTCACTCATCTCGCAAATGTGGTGCATCTGGCATGACTTGAAGGCGGCTGCAGATGTAAACATGTTTTTCGCGTCAGACATATTGTTATGGTTTAAATAGCCTGAAATGAATGTGCACATCTTGCATTTTAGCCTGACTGTTATTGTGAGGCCAACAGATCCAGTGTACAGAGCATGTGCAGCAAAATCAGTCACTGATCAATTACTAAGATACTGCAATATGTTTATTTAAGTCATAGCATGAGAGTCAGCCTTCAACACTTAACTGAGGTTGATTTCAGTTGATGAAGACATCAACCAGTTCATGTGGAACAGGGGTGGGGTTCAGTATGAGGAGAAACAAACTCATTGGTTGATACCTGCTCATTGGTTGATACCTAATTTGTGTGTGTAAAAGAAACAGCCCAGTGCGCCCATATGTGTGTAGGTGGTCTTTGGTGTAGGTGGCTGTGATTTGCTGTGTTCGTGATGTAGGTACAAGGGCAGGTACAGGAAACAGAACACCCACACGAGCCCAGATGTAAGACTCGGAGAAAGAGAGAGAGGTGAGGGGGGACCTGCTCTGAGTGCGTGTGTGTGGGGATTCAGCAGCGCTGCCTGCATCTTTCCCGCACAAGGAGATTCTCAGTGAGAATGAAGAGCTGCCTCCGATTCTGCGCTCCTGTGTGGGGAGAAAAACCGTCTCTCATTATATAATGGCAGGCCCTACTGAGCCAGCAGAAGGGGCCTGCATGACTCCCCCTCGCACTGCGCTATAATATTGTCTGTGGAGTATCGGCGCAGCGTGTGTTAAGAGACTGTCACGAGTGTTCTAGTTTTGCATTAAGCATCCACACTAATACCTTGGTTTTTAATTCTTCAGCGACACACACAAAAACACACTTTCTGTCTCTCTCTCACACACACACGTATCCTGGCACAGTACATTTAGAAGACAGATTTGGGTCTGTTATCATGTTATTGATTCATACCCTTGCCCACAGTCAGGGATGAAAAATGAATGCAATGCAAGGGAAGACTGGACCGAGTGATGGCAGAGATCCAATCAGTGAGTGATGTGAGGCGATGTAGTCAAGTGAGTGTCAGCGGCGTCCTGTGCTCCTGTGCTATATCTGTATCAGTCTGCAATAATAAGGCCCAGGGGCTCTTCATTCCTGCTTTTTCATTCACTGCGCCCGTTCTTCATCTGTCTGTTTGCATGTCTGTCCATTCTTCGAACCACCTGACTGACTTTTGGAAGGACGGGTGCTTTGAGTGCTGGATTAAAGTACATTGCAGAAACTTGATTGAGAGAAAGGTGAGTTTGTCTTTTCAGTCACGGATCTTCTCAAGGTTCTCTGTATCCGGAACCAAGAGGGGCTTCCTGATCATGGCTTGTTATTCTCATAAATTTTTTATTTTTATTCAAATAAACGGTATTATATCACACCAGCTGTTGATAAATCATCACCAGCTGTTGATAAAATATCACTGTCAGAACAAACCTCTCCAAAACAGGAGCTTTACAATTTTTTACGTTAATTAAAATTTTAATTTAAAATTAAAATTCCATATTTAACATGAAAACAGTGAATAAAGAGGGAAAATGTTGCCATTTTTACTAATTCATCGATTCATCGCTCCTAACCAGAGCTTACCCAGGGGCACATCCTATTGAAAGGTGGGGTTACAATAAAAATACGAAGAACACATTTTGATTACCAATTCAAACAGTGAAATTGTTTATGAAGGTCATGAAGGTCACATGAAGTTTCTACTGCGGACCATTTTCAATATGTTGTCATGAGCCATTTTTACTAGGCATGTGTTGCTATAGCTGAGCCACATCATTCTCCTTCTCAATCTCCAGCCTCCTCATCACTTAGGATAGCATTTGCAGTTTTTCATCTTAAAGTCATTCAGAAATTGTCACTGGGTCACTAAGTCACACTGAGTCACTGGGTCACTGGGTCACTGGGTCACACCCTTACACCACTGCACCTTACCAGACTCTGCTGCTACATGGACAATCGCTACCTCTGTTGCATATTTGCACATA
>JBBPDC010000017.1:11646013-11656013 GCA_037974485.1 Hemigrammopetersius urotaenia
CGTCTCTCTATGTACCTGTACAGTATATAGCAGAGATGACAATAAAGTTGACTTTGACTTTGACTTTGACTTTGACTTTGAGTGTCTCAAACTCATCAACTGATCTGGTTAATGGTATATTTAATATTCTGGTTGCATATCAATCTAACAAAAAAAGTAAAAAGAGATTTAAGATTTTTTCTGCTAAGGAAGATTTTGTACTGGCTAGGACAGTACAATATGGTTCAAAAGATCTAGTGGAATTTAATGCTTGCTATTTCATCCTTAAAGGGAAAAGGAGCTTGTCCTTGCCTCTGTCTTGCTCGTTGGGCCCCAAAAGCTCTCTAGGGCAGCTTTGTAAGAACCCGGGATGAGGCTGTATAAATAAAACTAGAGTGAAAGTCAATCTGGAGAGTGTCCCCAGAGTCTCTTGAACAGCATTGTGTTGGCTGGAGACATGACTTGCCAACTGCTTCATGAAAGGGCGATTCTGCTTCATGTGCAGGGCTTATGTAAAAGTAGCACAGTTGAATGCTAGCCAGTCTGAGTCACCGGTTGGAGGGTTTGATTTAAAGAAACTAAGAACATCAGGCCACCCACACATACACACATACACACATACACATGGATATCCCATATATCTGAGGTTTACTAACACAAAAAAGCTGCACCTTTTTCTCATGTAAACCATGGCATTACAGAGAAAATCTACCTGAACTCAATTGTATTTCAAAACCAGTGCATATGTTTCCTTGACAGACCGAAAGCCGCATCCAGTCTTTCAGCAGCAGGATATCTTACCCCTGTTCTCTTTTGGAGTCAGCCAGATTTGGCTCTTTTCTATAAAAAGCTAAGCAGACTGTCTCAACCCTTCACCTCAGTTTATCTCCAGAGTGACAGAGAAAGCCACAACATGTCACACTTTGTAGGGTCGATGAAAGTAACTGTTTCATTAGCTGCTAAGCATGTTTTCCGATTCAGTAGATGGGCTTTGTACTCAATCAGTGAGAAAATCTGCCATGGAGGCAAAGTAAAGAGTTTTTTTCGGGTCTAAACGAGCTGCTTGGAATTGGGTATATTATTTCTTTTCTACTACAATATATGGCCACATATTGGGCCTTTATGAGAATTTTAAGTATGTTATAGAAAATATGGGACATTGAAACGTTGAAGTCTCATCTGTGCTTCAAATTCTCATTTACAACACTGCCCTATGATTCTATGATTCCATAATTAACCCGTTTGTTTGTGCACACTGCGTTTTGTTCATATGTAATATAACTTATGAATCACAAATAGCTTCAAACATTTACGCATCCTGTTTTGCGATGGACCAGGGACAGGTGTGCTGTTTATGTTATGTTTAAGACGTAAATCTCCTCAAATCGTTGTGATCTTAGTGACATATTTCCAGGGTCAGTTTAGCTGCTTTACTGTAAAACTAAGCTTCTATTCCGTTATCAGCTTTGTGGTCCAAACTCAACTGAAATGCAGGAGAAATGCTTTTGACAGGTAAACATAAATCTTGTTCACTAGTGATGACGTTGATTGATGTGTGTTATTCCCTTGACAGACTAGATGTGTATTATTTTACCATTTTACACTAAATTCTCATTAATGGACGTACATATTCTACAAGAATAGACCTCCTACCTGATTGTCTCTATCACTCATCTTTGCAGCAGCTAAAAGTTTGTCTCTCTAATGACAAAGCAGTCCCAACTAGAGCCCATAAAATGAATGAGTATGGGTATTTATCTTTGTTGCATTGTTTGTTTGCTGTTTCTCACCAGCTTATCTTCAGTCAGTGTTTTGAAGTAATTGGTGACTTGCAAAAAAGTGGCTTCAACCTTTACTTGAGTATGACCTGTTTTTTTAATAGGATGAGCTCCAGAAGTGCCGAAACAGTGTTACATAGACTGCTACAAAATAGTTTTAGAATGATGGTGGAATTTAAAATATTAACAAAACACAAAATATTTGAATCCTAAATAAAAACACAAACAACAATATGGCCACATGAGCGTTTAAATTATTCAGGCCAGCCCTATAGCTGTATGGTTTTCCTTGATTTTGAAAGCCATAATGTGACAAGAGAGCTTGTCGGTTCCAACAATGAACCTGACAGCAGTGTACAATAGTTAACAATCTTGCCCCTATGTAACTCAGCATGATTCATCTAATCTATATTTGCATGTGTGGGAGTGTTGGGTTACTTCATGCCTCTGATCTTATTAAGCACAATTCATTATAAATCAATTAAAAGATACAATTGTCTTCATGTTGTTCCATCTAAATGTGCTGAATTTTGCCTGCCTTTAAAATATGTTTCAAATTGGAATGACATCACTGGGAAAATTCTAACAATATTATGCAATACCATATTTCACCTTCTTCTATCCCAGCCTGCAACTGTCATTGAGTGATAGTGCTCAGCTCAATACCTTATAACAGTGGTCCGTGGGCCACATGGTACCGGCCCGCAGGCTGCACAGAAAAAAAACCGTGGATGTTACCCGTGTTATGTTGTTGGCTCAATGTTATGAAAATGCTGTTAATAAAGCTGCGAGTTTACGATTTACGTTTATTATTATATTTTAAAGATACCCCATTATTATATTTTAAAAATATCCCCATTTTTATGCGTATCATAGATTTGTATAAATACGTATACGTATATTTATCTACTCCTTAAAGACCGTGAAAAAGTTTCTGATATTAAACCGGTCCGTGACGAAATGAAGCTTGGGGACCACTGCCTTATAATGTATTTCACTCAGAAATGTGTCACCAAGCTTGTCTTTGTCCATGATAGTGAAGTGTCTCAGGCTCTTTCTACACTTGGCTGAACAGATCATCATCCAGTTAAGGCATTTACTTTTGCCCTTTTCAAATGTAGTTTCTGCACTTAGATACTGATTAGACGGCTAAGTCCTAAAAGCCTCTGAGACCCATCAGACATGTCACTATTGGAATGTACTATATTTACTGTACAAGTAAAAATACATGATAGTAATTTGTAGTATAAAATACTGTTTACTTGTACCACATGTTGGAAAGGGGCTGGAACTCTTAAGTAAGGTGGTCCTGAGTTCATTTTCCAACCAAGGGTTCTTTCTGTGAGGTCCATGATCTGTTCTTGTCTGTGTGGGTTTCTGCTTGGCTACTCTGGTTTCCTCCCATAATCCAAAGACATGCACATCAGGCAAACTGGATGCTAAATTGCCCCTATGTGTTTGTGTATCTGCCCTGTGATGCACTGGCATGTTTCTCTGCCTTTCGCTCTATGACCCCATGCCTTAAGAATAAGCAGTTCAGATAATGGCTGGATGGATATGGTCATAAACATTTACATTTGCAGTCTGCTGATACTGACTCTGTGCTGAAGATGTCTGCAACAGTGCTGTTCGCTTGGATGGAAAGCACAGTCTAATGACTTACATAAGGGTTGTGTTCAGCAGAGCTGTAATGACTGCTATGATAGACATCCATACTGCTTGTGGAGTGACAGTAGCATGTCATCATCCAGAGTAGAGGAGAGTAAATAAAGGTTATCCTTCAGTAGCTTTCTGAAATGTGTGATATTTGTCAGGATAGCTGAGTGTAGGCTGGGCAGTTTGCCATGTGACTACCTGCTTTGCAGTTTGGGTTTGTGTGCTCTTAGATCTAGATTACAATACAGTTTCTATTGAAGGCTCAATGAAAAAAGTGGAACATGGAAAGAGTGCATTTTCACACACACACACACACACACACACACACGAGCCATTTTCACTTCACTTTTCACCTTTTGCTCTCTCTCCATCGCTCTTTCTCACATGCTCTCTCTGTCTCTCTCTGTCTCTGTCTCTGTCTCTCTCTCTCTCTCTCTATCTCTGTCCGTTTCTCACACAGTCTCACACATACACACACACACACACACACACGAGCCATTTTCACTTCACTTTTCACCTTTTGCTCTCTCTCCATCGCTCTCTCTCACATGCTCTCTCTGTCTTTGTCTCTGTCTCTCTCTCTCTCTCTCTCTCTCTGTCCGTCTCTCACACACACACACACACACACACACACACAAAAGCTCCAGATGCCTCCCTGTTCTAAACTCCCTTCCCCTTTCAGCAGATGAGGTCTGCAGAGCGTATTAAGTGCTGCGTGTTGATGTTATGACAGCCCCTCTGGATTTAAATGGCACGGAGAGTTTAGTGTGCCATTTCTCTCTCCGTCTCTCTCTCCGTCTCTCTCGCTCTCCTCCTAAATACTCTTAAATAACCTTAGAGCTTAAACAAACAGTTGTGCTGAAGATGGGGTAACATGAGAGCACAATACAGTCAGGTTCATTCAGGAGCCTTTCATAAACCATGTGCGACAGAAAGTAAATACTAATACAAACCAAACCCCAGGATATAGTCTACAGTTTTGACCCAGGCCTTTTAATCTGTTCTTCTCCATTAAGAACATGACTTTTCAAAGCTGACATGACTTTTCACATTTCATATGTATAGAACAAGAACAAAGCTGCTGATTTGTAAATTCCACAAAGAGTCACTAAGAGGGACGGTAAGTAATTTATCAGTATCATGATAAATTATGTAATTTTATGCCACAACATGCAGGGTTTAGGATTAACTTTTTACAAAACTTTCTCCAAACAAGTTGTCACTTTAACCCTCTGGCTCTCCAGTGGGACATTTTGCCAACTTTACTCTCTCATTTTAGCTGTGTTAATGCATTTGGAATGAAAATTCTCAAGGGTCTGGAGTTTTTTCAGATCCTTTAAATTTTAACTTCATTAAATAGATCAATAATGTTCTCCATACATTCAACTGTAACACTTGACTCCCTCATGGCCACTTTTGGTCAATTGAAACCCATGAAAAATTATACATAAATATTTATCCATTATATAAAATATTATATAAAATTGCTCACTTGGTGAGCAAAAAAACAGATAAATCTGGAAGAAAACGCTAAAAACTACATTTCTCACGTGTTGAGTTTAGAAGGAAAGTATTTTAACCTAAATTGTATGATTTAACAGTGTAAATAACAAGGAAATTGTTTCAATTGGCCACGAAGAAGCTGAATGTATAGTTAAAACAAGGAGGGCCCGAGGGTTAAAAACACTGAAAAAAAACCATTATTATTATCCTAGTGGTTAGGGCGTTTGCCCTACGATCAGAAAGTTGTGGGTTTGAATCCCAAGACTGCTTTGTATTCCAGGTGTAAAAATCAGCTATGATTTGATATGGCTTTCTGAGCATATCATGGCCATTATGAGTACTTTAAGAGCAATGAATGTTTCATTACTAATTCATTACTTGTTGTTTCCTTTTGAATGTTTAGTGCACATTTAGAGTGTGAAATGCTGAAAATGAGAATACTCAGTTGTTTTCTGGCATTTTATAAAGTGTGGCATTGCTGATCCAGTCTTATCACATCTCATAAAAAAAGAGATGTGGATGTGATCTGTGTCTAAATTGTGTTACTTTGAAGGGGCACCAACCCTAGTTACAAGCAGTTTAAAAGAGGAAACAATGTAGTCTTGTAAATCTAATGAAACAAATAAAAATAGAAGTCATTTAACATTATAATTTTAAAAGGTTAATATAATTGAAAACTGAATTTGTAGCAGCAAATAGTATTAGTGCTGCTGCAAATTCAGTGTAGTATGTACATACGATTGGTAGCATAGTGGTTAGGGCGTTTGCCCTGCGATCAGGAAGTCGTGGATTTAATTCCCAAGACTGCTAAGCACCTCTGAGGTGTCATGAGCAAGGTACTGTCCCCACACTCTACTCCCTGGATGCTGTTCCTGGCTGCCCCCTGCTTCACTTGGTGAATGGGTTTAATGCAGATGAAGAATTTCGTGCTGGTCACACTGTGTGCTGTGGTGTGTTCACGTATGACAGAATGGTCACTTTCACTTTCAAGAGTAACACAATTTACTCTTCAGGCCATACAGATAATATATGGGCTCTAATCTGCAAATACAACCTGCTTTGAT
Organism: Hemigrammopetersius urotaenia; assembly: GCA_037974485.1. Classification (NCBI taxonomy): domain Eukaryota; kingdom Metazoa; phylum Chordata; class Actinopteri; order Characiformes; family Alestidae; genus Hemigrammopetersius; species Hemigrammopetersius urotaenia. The sequence continues at coordinate 11,651,994 of JBBPDC010000017.1, forward strand.
TTATTTATTTATTAATTGTTGTGATGAAACCAATGCATTTACATACTGCTCCGGTAAAATGTTCAGTTTCTCAGGTTGTATCAGTTTCTCAGGTTGTATATCAACATATGACCTTTGATGTACTTCTAGTAGTGTTTTGTAATCCAACTGGTCACAATGTGAGCAGAGAGGGTTGATTACAGCAGTGTTGTAAGACTTTCCCTCATTAATTAAGATGTGATTCAGGTGATCACCAATCAGTACCTCATAAAGCAGAATGAGGTGCTTGTGAGGAATTTAACAGACACTGGCCTGGAATGGTTGTCATACTCATAGAGATGCTGATTTCAAAATAAATTAGCATGATTTTTTCCAGGGCTGTATAATCTCACAGATTCACACTGAGGTTACACACTGAGTTTCAGTTTTTAGTGCAAAAACCCATGAAAATGTCACAAGAGGACTGCATGGAAAAAAGAAAATGCCAAAAATGTAAGGTATGGGTTAAAGGAGATATCACCAACATCTGCGAATGTCTCTTCGCCGATATTTTAGGTATGACAAGGCTGAGCCAACTCTAACAAAGTTTGTTTGAGCTTAGTCTTGGCACAGGCTCAAACTTTTATTGTGCCATGCGTATCTGCAGCACTGGCTTGTATGGATGATATGAATGAATGACTGCTCCAGCTGGCAGCGCAGCAGGACCAGATCTGTGGCGTGAAGCGGCGAGGATCAGAAAACTCTCTTGTGCTTTGGGGCTCCTGATGCTGCAGAGCGAATTTTCAGCCCTTCCCTCTGCTGTTGCCTGGCATCTTCTGGGCCTCAGTTGCTTAGCAACACAAGTACACAACACTTTGTTCACAAGGAGTGTTGTTAGTGTTTGATCAGAATGGTGTATGACAACAATGTCTGGGCTTTTCTCTTCATAATGATGCTGCTGCTGCTGCTGCTGCTGTGGCGTCTGAGCTGCGGTGGACCACACTGGCTTAAATGCACAGCGTCTGGCTTACCCAAAAATAGCAGCTCATATTTAGGGGATTTAGTGCTTCTCTATGCACGCTCCCCTAACTCGCCCCGCCCACACAAACCGACTGCATCTCTCCTTCCCCCACCAAATATGGGGAGATATCTCAATCTCTCTCTATTTCACTCACTAACACTCTCGCTCACTCTCATGCAATGCCGGATTATATATTGTTAATATACAATAACCACCAGTTTACTGATGTTGTTGATTTTCAGTTGGGGTGGAACTGATCGATAATTCAACTCTATGTGATTGTGTGTGGAAACCCACATTGAGGCCATTTTGTGACAAGGAAACTAATCAAAATGGTCCCTAAATAAGACACATTTGTAAGAAAATCTGTTTAGCACAAAGCACCAGTACCCGTAGACAGAAATATAATCTGATGTTATTCTTTTATGATATTATTCTTAATAACCCTTTTATAACCCTTGATGTTCCTGCCTCTTTATTTTTTACAATCAGTAAAGGTGTTTTTGATACTTTGTTCTGATTGACAACCCTATATTGTGATCTTGGCTCCATACAACTTCAGAGCCAATGGACTGAACAGGTGCAGATTCAATGTGAATGGGTTAGGTTTTGTGGGGTTTTGTTCAAAATGAGCCTATAGCTGCTTAATTTCAATATATGGACCACTTAATGGTATATTTAATGGTATGTTTCGGAAACAAGGTTAAAACCTTAACCATGTTTCCGCAATACAGTAAACTTGAAAAAAGTGAGAAAAGGTTGGGCCTTTTAAGAATGCAAGTAAAATTACCTAAATAAAGAAAGAATTGCAGGTTTTAGAATTCTTTGCGGTACTGTAGTTCTGAACTTTCTGAACTTAATGCAGCTGTAATCTTGAAACTGAATTATATCGGTAGTGTGAAAACCTCTGTAACAGTATAATGTAATACATTAAATCCTCACATTTTCTAAATAAAGTAGAAACATGATAAATACTGAAATATAGCACTTATAGTAAAGAGGGTAGATGAGGCAGTCGTGGTTTGTGATGATGTGTGCAAAAATCAATGAAGGAATCTGAAGCCTCAGACTTAGCCAATACCTGTATGTGTGTGTGTGTGTGTGTGTGTGTGTGTGTGTGTGTGTGTGTTTGTTCATGTTTGTATGTGAGAGAGACGATGGTAGATATATTAAAGTTGATATGCTCTCTCCCTGTGGACTGTGTGGATTGTGTTATTGCTTCACCAACCTCGTCTTTGCTTTAATGAGTAATCTGAGAGTGCAGTGGTGGTTTTAAGTGAGATCAGATGCTAGGTGGAGAGGTAGCATAGCGTGGTGGTGCTGCTAGTGCCCCTGTCCACTGAGAATTAAAGCAGGGTGAGAGCTCCTATAGAAACAGGGCCACCTCACTCAGATGGACCTGAGTGGTAGTGATGGCACTACAACACTTCTAATGAGTGGCAAGCCTTTCACTCCTTTTACTCAAGCTATCGAAACGTATCTAACAACTTAGACACTGTGTGAAGTGTTTGTGATAAGACTGTGCCATTCTTGGTGGAATCACTTTTGGCACTCCTGCATCTGAGTTACAGTGGCACTGATTACAGTGACCGGTGAAATCAGTGAGTACATTTTTCAGATCAGGTTTTAAGTCTTTTCAGAGGCTGAAAGACGTTTCACCTTTCTACCTTTGTTAGTTCCTTATTCACTGACTGCTAGCAGGTATCCATGGATGCTTGTGAATGTTTTGGAATGCTCACAGTCAGCTCTGTTTTTGTGGGGGGCTTTTCTTGTTCATTCCTGGGGGTCACTTCAGCTCTCTGAATATGGGTATCAAAGGCTATCAAAATGGCAGCTTAAAGGCTACTGTGTGCTTCCTCTGAAATATTGCCTCCTGCCAATACAATATCTTCGGACATTAGGGCTGTCACAATAACATGTGGTGATGAAAATGTATTTCTCAGTGTAATAAGATTGCTCAGCAAGGGGAAGCCATTAGCATTCAAGGACCTTGGAAAAGCACAAATATGGGTAACTTAAAGGTTCTATATAATGTGAAGTTGTTCATTTATTGTTATTGTTCACTATATAATGTGAAGTTGTTCACTTATTTTTTAACCTGGAGAAAGTGAGAACAATCATCCTGGCTTTGACGCTGGGCCACGGATGACTGTGGCATTGCTGAGGACTGAATGTGTGATCTCCTGACACTGGGTCTGACAGGCTTCCTTTGATTCGTTTGTCTACTACAACTTGCTACTGAAACTTGGGATTCCACGTCTGCTGCCACTGCAAAACAGGGATTTAATAGTGCTCTTAGCACATGGAAGAAAGTCTCCACTGCTTTCAGTTTCTGTTCATCCTCACTCCGTCTTTAAACCGACTCCCATTCTCATGTCTGAATCTTCTGGCACTGATGTTGTGTTGTTGTTTAACTTCCATGTTGAGCTTTCAGATTGTACAGTTTTGTCACTGGCATGGGATTAATTAGAATGCCTCTTTATGATCTGCTCCAACATTCAAAGTGATACCCTTAAGAACTACAAGGCCTTCGTAAATAAATATGACAAGAGTATGACACTAAACCTCTTCACAAAGGAATACAAGTCAGAGACTAAACAAATGATTACCCAGCTCAGTCTATTTTATTATTAATAATACTATTATTATTATTATTATTATTATTATTATTATTATTATTATAATTATTATTATTCATCCATTTTCAAGTCTCTTGTGGACACGCTAATATGAAAATGTAAAAGTTCAGATTATGCACCTCATGTGGCTGGATTTGAATTGGAAATCCGGTGCTTCTGTTGAACAGAACAGATTGAAGAAGCTGTTATAATTGGTTGACAGTTCTTTCCTGGGCTTTGTATCATTTATGCATCACAGCCTCTTCAGAGCAGCTGATTAACTTTGATTTAAACAGAATCTCATTAAATATATGTGATGAATTGGCCAATGTGCCAATTTGAAAGTAGTGTTTAAATCTGTTTACTTGTTATGCAAGCTGGTAAACTCACAGAAAGTCCATTTCCGTGGCATTGAAAGTTTGT
>JBBPDC010000017.1:11658513-11667374 GCA_037974485.1 Hemigrammopetersius urotaenia
TTTTTGAGGAATAGTCTTCCTTTTATACACCTCTTTCTCTGTGTCTCTTCAATGCCCCCTCCCTCAACTCCCTCCTACTCATTCTCTCTTTCTCTGTCTCAGTTTCGGTTGCAGCCTCGTCCTCTAGTTGTGAATACATTTTTATCCTCGCTGTTATATTTGAAGCCAGCTTTATTTAGACTCTTTTCATTTCAGGCTTGTGTCTGACGTAGGGATCTGTTTCCATTATGGAAAAGAGGTCATTAGAGATGGTAGACTATGCAGCGGCTGCACTGCCGTAGGATTCTCCCTCTCCCAAGCTCCGCTTTAGCGGGGCCCTTTTAAATGTCATGCAAGTGACATTTGCACAACTCCATGTGACTCGCCTGGAGGTGAGAAGGAGAAGTTGCCGTACAGGGTTCACCTTTTCCACCTGCTGTTGTCTTGTAGGGCCAAGATCCACCTGTTGTATTTACAGGTCGTCTCCTCAGGTTTTCAATAGTTACTGCAGATTATACAGATCATACTTATTAAAAACTGAGTCTAAAGAGTGCACCAGTGTTCCTAGCTTTAAATGCAACTCAGGATACACCAAATGACATTACATCTCACAATGCTGTTACCTTTCGTCACAGAAAAATAAGAATTCAGAATTTTGTGTATCCGCCCGCGCTGCTGTAGTTCAGTTAGTGAGAAGGAAAATGTACTTAATGCTTACAGATGACAGTAGGCCAGAGAGGAGATTTGACCAGCTACTGTAATATCTGGTGTCCTTTTTGTACAGCTTGAAATATGGGCTGTACACTATTCAAGCTCTGCACTTACGCGGCCCGTTTATATTATATACATCCATTTAATTACATTTGTCCTTAAAATGTTACTTGTATTGAATGTTAACCAAAGCGATCCACTTGAAAATGTCATTTGAATTGAGCCTTTTCAGGGATTTCAGAATTCATTGTATTCCTCTATGCTAGAACTGAAATGATCTGAAAGATCATCAATGAGTATCAAAAACTTATTTTATTGTACAATCCATCCATCCATCCATGTTTTACCCCTTTGTCCCACAGCCTAACTGTGACACATGAAACATGATGGGTATTGTATCATGAGTCAGTTGAAAATACCCAGCCATAGTAAAGAACCTCTGGGAACTGAAATGATTTGGTCATTCCAGGTCAAACCCAGCTCTGTAATGTCAATGACAGATTGTGTTTTGCCTTGCTTTGTTGTATAATGATACTCCTTCAGTTATTTCCCTTTCATGGGTAATGTTCCCAGCTAGAAAATCCTGAACCTCACTTCTTGCATCCGTCCTCCCTCCATCAGTCCAGTAACGGAGAGCTAAGAAGGGCCCGGAGTTCGTCGTTCGCAGTTCACTCATCATAGGCGATTACTCTGCTTGTGTTTGTGCCTGTGCGCAGTAATAATGTTGCCGCTAATGGTGATTCATGCTGCAGGAGAATGCAATATCCTCTCCATTAGATTAGATTAGATTCATTCTGCTGCAAAGGCCTCTGACGGATCCACTGTCTGTTTCCATTCACCAGAATCATCCTGCTGGCAAACTAGCCAACACGTCAATCTACACGAAAGCCTGCAGCACGCCTGTTAAAGCAGCATATGCACCCATTTCTTCTTCAACCCGCCACAAAGCTGCTGCCAGTGAAGGTTGTAATGTGTTGCGTCCACGGATTTTTGAACCTCAGTGTGATCAGAGTGAATGAGGTATCTTGTCAGGGGGTTGAAAGAAATGGAGACTATCGACTTTGATTACTCACGGTACGCGTATGCCACGATTGCTGACATTCTATTCTATCATTATATATGAAGCCACATATTTGATATTCTGCTCGATAACAGCAGTAAATAGACACATGTAACGCTTCACTGACAGATGGGGTTCACAGAGCATAAAGCAGTGCAGTATAGTGCTTTCATTACTGTAATAGATGAGCATGCCCTTAGAAAGCAAGGGGGGCATGAGGAGATAGGAGGGCAGCATAATGGCAGACATGAGGCGACTGTGGCATTTTCATCTCCTGAATGTGTTGTGAAAGCTGCATATTCATTTTTACTAGATCCAGATTTATATAGCTATGGCACTCTGAGCTCTGTATCTGTGTGTGTGTGTGAGAGAGAGAGAGAGAAGGAAAGGGACAGTTTGAGCTTATGAGATGCAAACAGTCCTTTCATGATTATTACCGTCAGTGGATGTTCTCTTGGATGAGCGGCAAACTGAAGCTTGAGTCTCTGTGATCTGCACTCCCTAACCATCCTATTAACCTTTATCTCCAATGTCCAGTAAAGGACTGCAGCTATCAAATGTAATCCACTGAATATTAGCTTGAACATTTGAATGCCCTATAAGGACTAAAATGTAAAATAAATTATATACATTTATTTCAGTATTTTTTTAATGAAAAATTCTATAACATTTTTACTAACCAAAAATATACCTGAAACTATTTTCATGGGATGCTATTATTAGGGACTGCACTCAGTCTGGTGGTATTGTTCAGTCTTTGCCCGTTTTATACGCTCCTTTAGGACTGATCTCTGCATGTTCTGTGCTGCTTGTTGTTGTACCTTATTTTAAAAGTAGCCCATGGCTGAAACACTCCTTATAATGTGAACAGATGGGACTAACCTGCTGTTGGGTTAATGAGCAGAGAATGTAAATATGTTGGGTTTTGTCACATCACAATATAATACATTTATATTTTAAACTTAATTTGCAAATGCAGAATGGACAGAAAAGAATAGTATATTTGAAACTTCACAGTCAACTGTTTTTGGCCCTCGAAAATACATCATGTTTTAGTGTCTAAGCAGCTCAAACCCTCTGAAAATATGTGAACAATTAAACCTTTCATTGAAGTAAAGTTTGTCTAAGGAAACAAAAAGCCTTATAAAAAAAGCAAAAGCTTATGTTTGTGTATTGACAGCAAAGAGCGGTGCATCGGCGCTGAGGAATTGTCTTTTTTAACAGCGTCTTTAAATAAAAACTCTGTTATCTCATGTCCATGAGCAGCCGTGTGACTCTACTTCAATATGATGAAGATTTTTAAGCTGTTCAAACACTCATTTCCACTGGAGCAATATATGAGCTTTACGCCCAGTATGTTCTGAATAAGTTTCCAGTTCAAACAACTGTCTGCATTTTACACCCTCGTTTATTCTTGGAAATAAATGCTGAGAGCATGCAAACCAGATGCCAGTTTGGATCAGGAAGACTATTAAATCCGGACAATTAAACTCAATATTGTCGCCTCAAATTAAAGCTGTTAAAGGAATTAGGGCCCCATCGCCAGAGAATTGGGACATTTGTCGCTCAAAATGACCAGCTACAGATAGCTGTTTTTGCCTGAAAGGATCATTTCACAGTGTAAAGGCATCATTGGACAGATTAAAAAGGCGTACAGAACTGCGGAAATGGTTTCATGAATGTCATAATCATGGATTTACAGTTTTTGAATATTTTAAGGATTTCATATGTCCAATTTTATTCAATATAAGTCACAGTACTAGTTCAGTAACAATTTTGCCACATATAACCAGGGGATCTATGATGAAATCTTGCTTTTCTCTCTGTTTTGAGCCATTTGAGTGATTAAAAAGATGACCAGCAGCATAATAAACTCAAACTACTCCAACCATTACCAATACAGCTTCTGAATTCCACACTGTGTGTAGTGCTGCTTTCTAATCATGGCACAATCGAAACCCTTTTTCTTGCATTTTGTTCTTCTTTTCTCTCGACTTATCCCCACGAGATGGCTGGTGGGATTTGGAGACTCATCACGTGAGCTGGTTTATTTATACAGATGCTGCTTCAGGCTTCTGCTTTCTCTCCGCACCGTGGAACAGTAAAGAGCATGGTAATGAAGGAGAGTGGGCTAAAAATAGCACTTCACTACAGTAGTAGCCCCGCCAGTCCCTTTCTCTCCCCTCCGTCTCTCTCTCTCTCTCTCTCTCTCTCTCTCTCTTCTCCCACTGCGATCAAGGAATGAAGGAGAGGCTCCCTGCCTGAATCTGTTACCTCCCCTCCCACCCCACACCCCACCCTCCCATTCACTCCCATAAGTGCATCAGTACATGGAATCCTTCCTAGCAGCCGGTGGCCTGCTCAGGTCCACAGAATAGGCAGCAGGGAGCAGCAGAATGAGACTTCTCAGGATATGGCTGCGAATTTGCAACACAATAACAGCACGGCAAATGAAAAGCGTCCTGATGGAGTGAATGACAAATATCACAATTAGCACACCCCAAGGGAGGCCAGCATCTCGCGCCGCGAATCCGCTTATGAGCAGGGGTGGGGCCGTGATTTGGAAAGGGAGCGTGAGAAGAAACGGCTGGAAATTCTATTATCACCATGTTCTGTCTAAAAAAGACAAGATTGCGCCTCGGCATTTTCTTCCCCACACATCTATCTCCCCGAGGCCACTGGTGTGGCATAGAGCTGGCTTGTTCGATGAAGCAGTGGAGGGGTAGTGCATTAGCACACATTTCCTTCTTCTGGGGTGATTTTACTAATGGAGGATGCTTTATAATTCCCCATAATTGATCTCTGTGAGAAGCACACTAGTCCTGCCACTGTCCTTCCCTCTCAGGACGTGACCATTTTGGTAGGCAGCCAACGCTGGTCCAAGCAACAGGCAGCTTTCAGAGAGAGAGAGAGAGAGAGAGAGAGAGAGACATCATTGTACACGGAGACGCGACCGCAGTAAGCTGCGTCTGAGAGGGGTTTAAATACTTTATTAATGTAATGGGCAGCTTATGCTTTCACTAATCTGGTGGCCAGTGTCCACAGCTAGCCGCTCACCCCCACGTGGCAATGTAAGGGGGATGCGCTGCGCTGGCACTGGTTCAGTATGGGAACTTAACAGTGGATTTAAGAGTGCCGTGAGGTGAAGTCCTTATGTAAGTCCAGAGGGTCCAGAGAGAAACATTTGTATTCGGCGAAAGCTTACAGGACAACTAAGCTCTTTTTTGCTGTAATACTTAAAGCTTTCACTGAATACAGCATGGTTTATCAATATCATATTAGCAAATTTGAAGTAAAAAAGTTTAACGTTACATAAACACTGTCAAATTTTCCAAAAGTGCCATTTACTCACCAGCTTAATGGACTTAAAGCTGCAAAAACAGCCTGTTTTGAATTCACTGTTTTAAATATGACTCAAAAACCAATGCATTTACATTTAGTCAGGCAATTAACCTATAGCAGTTTAGAAGATGAGCTTATTAGGAGTGTTTCAACCCAGCCTGCTTTTTTTGCAGACATTGTGGTTCTTTTGTATCATGAGCATGAAGATGTTAAGCACTGATGTACGTCGCTCTGGATAAGAGCGTCAGCTAAATGCCGTAAATGTAAATGTAAGATAATTGCCGATTCTACTAAAGTTCTTGCGTGTCCAATCGTTCCTATATTCTCCTGTTTACCCAAATGATACTGCGTGAACCTTCTAGTCAAATAAACTGGATTTTGGGGGTCAAACATGCTCAGGCATGGTACAGATCACCGAGTGTGAGAACACCTTTGAAGGCACAGAAATACAACCATCCTGTTTAATTTTAAGGGTTAATTAGAGATTGGAATGTGATCATGAAAAAATAAATTAAGACCCTTTTTGGTACATAAAGCCATGCAAACATAAGTGAACATCAATGTAAACAAATAAAATATACGAAAAATAGAGTATGGGCTTTGCAACAACAAATGAGTGCATCACATGTAGAAAACAGATCTTAGTATGTATGTATCTATCTATCTGTCTGTCTGGAGTCACCTCGAGAAGAAGTGCTCAGTGTTGATTTCAGATCGCTTTTTGCCTCATCATTGAATTTTATACTCACATGGACAACCCTGAGCTGAGAGTCAGCCCCTGAGACTTGTGATATATGAGGCCTGCTCTGTATGCTGTGTGTCAAGAGCCTTTCATCTGAAAGACTTTTAGGGGAAAAGTTTGTGTTTAACCTTGAACTGGTGCTAGACTTTGGAGCAGTGTGCTTAAATAAATGCAGTTATCCTCTCCTCACTTCCCTCCAATCTGATATACTTGCCATCTGCATCTATCACAGTCACCTGTTACGCACATCTGTATGCAGCTGGTGTTGAAAATCTGGCAATCAGCTGAAGTGGATAAGCATGTTTTCTTCACTCCTGGCTGTTAAAGGCCAGTCCTGGAGGGATATAGGGATATAGCTAGTGCTTCTTTCTACTTAAACACACCCAGTTTAACTGTAGCCAGGAAGACCAATGAGGTATGGCTCATACAAGAAAAAATGCTATGCTATGCTATTCTACACTTGGCACTAACAAGTCCACAATTTGTTTCTATGAGTGTTGGTATATGGAGTGGCACCTGTGTTTATATATGGTTCTACAAATCAGTGCTTTTTAGGTATTGCTTTCTGCACGTTAACACCTTATTCAGAGTATTTAACACCCACCCCTTCACTAAAAGCTCTCTCGTTTCTCCTTAACAACAGGGATCAAATGGTGTAAACGTTTCAACAGGTAATAAAAAACTTTCAGTGAATAGATTCATTACCCAATTGTCAGGAAACGTCGCTTTACAGTTTTCAAAGGACACACACAGGGGCTCATATTTCTCCTCAAGGCTAAAAATGTTTAGTTAAATGGGATTAGGCCTCACAAAGTGACCAGATTCTTGGGGCAAAAATCCTACACCATGGTGAGCGCTGTATCAAAGTCTGTAACTGTACAGGAGCAGTATTCTAGCACTGAAATCTTGGCAGAAAAAGTTAAAAATGGTACTTTAGGTTGTCGTTGGAATGAGAAGGCTATAATGTTAAAATTTAATAAGCCTGAAAAGAAGTATCAAAAGATTTTCCAGTGATCTTCTAATGGAATGAAAGTAAAAGTGAAAAATGATGGCGGTTTCAGGGTTTCTATGAGGGAAGATTAGAGAAGCAATTTGTAATCACAGTTCATGCGAAGTATTATGAGAGGGTACAGTGTCCAAGGACTTCTCCGCTAAAGGTTTGAGATCACTTGAAAGCCACTCGATATGTGGAATACAGCAAAGCGACAGAAGCTAAAAGGAAAGTCTCCACTAGCATGCAGATGCCATCTGTAGCCACAGCTTTGTTGGAAAAACTCAAACATTAGAACCAAAGTGTAAAGACCAACTGAAAAATGAAGGAATTCATTACATTGAATGACCAGCAGTTCTCTGTTCTTCTCAAGGACATTGGATTTTGTGACTCATAAAGTACCGCAGCCTACATAGAAGGATTTTTGTCTGATAAATGTTTAATTAACTTTAAACAACATATCATACCATACATTGTGTACACAAGTAACATAGAAAAAAAATTGTCTCTAGCAGCACTTTACATGCTCCTGCACCCAAATGGTGTACAACATATCTAACAAAGAGCCACTGGAGATTCAGCCATATGTGGAGAATTCCATAACGGACAAAATGCATTCTATATGGGTGTATAAACTGGCATTTTATAACTTACCAGCAGTAGAAAATTGTTTTGGATTCAAAGTCCATCCAGGTGTATATTGTTAAAAGCTTAGTTGTTTAAGAGAGGGAAAAGATGGCATCTGAAGGTCGTGGTATCAGTATCACTATCATACAAAAACAATGGTATTGTGCCAGCCTTATTACATACTGTAATCATTTTAGCAAGTTTATTTCATGCTGAGTGTTTTTATTTATTCCAGTCTTTTTTGGTTTTCATCCCAGTGGGTCCTGAACTTTGGTTTGAGCCAATCATTTTCATTTCGGTGCATCACTAAGACTTTATTCTAATTAATGGACTTTCAGTCCATTGATGTGACCTGCAAAGGGTAGCTAGAATTTTCAAATGACAAAAAATACATGACAGCGAACCATATGTTCTCACTCATCAGCATTAGGCTTTCCTGTCGGAAACCTTTGATAAATACTGGCCTGTTTTTATTCTGCTAAAGATCTGTTATCAGTGTGTCAGGCTTTTCGATGAAGCAGGAGGAACTGGATTCACTCTACCTTTGGCTTCCTGGACCTAATAATAAAGCAAGATAATGAGATCACCTCAAGTCATCTTTAATCTGATAAAATGGTAATCTCGTTTCTTCATGCTAATCTCTTTTTCTCTCTCTTTTTCTCTCTTCATGCCTGACGATGTCCTGTGCCTCTGCAGGTAAGTACTGGTCTTCATGCTCCATTCACACACAGCGAATCGTTTCTTTGTGTGTACCTTAAAATCAGTAATAAAGTGCTTTATGATAGACCCAGGGGTATGGGGGTGGGGGGCACCCCTCCAAATGCATATAAATGACAATTTGGCCACCAATTCTCTACCTAACCCTCATGCTCGGAGACTTGTGATATATGTTCTGTATGCTGTGTGTCAAGAGCCACAATTTTCTGCCTAGTACTAGTTAACATTATGTATAATCTCTGGCTATAAAATAATGATCAGTGTTGTAGTATAGTAATGTTTTTTATGTGTAATGTTGTGTGTGGTTTGTCAGTGGTCCTGGGTTCTGCTCTGATAGCTGTACTATCCTGAATCTCTGAAGCACATTAACTTCTAGATAAGCCAGCCAGCAGTAGGACATAATGCTGACGTTCAGTAAATGCCACATTGTGTGGTAACAAACTGTGACTGAATGCATAAATATTAGTCTGTGCATTGCTGAGAAAAACATTTATCCTGTTAGTGAGCTGTAGTAGACCTCTCCCTTTCACTGTTTAGGAAATGCCCCACCCCCTCAGCTAAAATGCATGTTTTATATTGGTTCTGTGGCTCATTGCAATGTTGTTTATTAGTGTGTTGTTACGGTTGGTGGCCGTTAAGGGCCACTGTTTTTTTGTTTTCCCCTGTTTAGGTTTTGTTGGGCTTTTATTTTG